>CAEFZX010014443.1:0-21992 GCA_903066825.1 Alfaro cultratus | reverse complement strand
TAACTCTGAAAAGAGTTAAATTGACACCAATTCTGATAAGGACCAAATAGACTCGGCATAGTGTTGATTTAACTCTGCAGAATTTACTGTGTACTTTAGAAGGGACAATAATATTCTTAGACAGAAGATGGTACCAGAGACACAGCAGAAAAAGAAAACAATGAGTTGGATGAAAAGCAGAAGAAGTGCAAGAAACACTGGCAATCGGCCTGCATTTGTTTTGCCTCCGAAGCATTTTACCCTTCTATACACACACTCACGGTAAGCTTCACTGTAGCCACAGCTGCACTGGGTAGACCAACATCTAATCAGTGCCACCAAATTCTTTGCCTACCAAGGTGGGTGAAGTGTCTTCCCCAAGGCCGCTGAGACTGACTTCAGCAGGGATTTGAACCAGCAACCGACCAGTTACAGGACAAGATCCTGCACTCTGAGGTCACAGGAGAAAGTTCACAGTGACTTTTTTCTTAATGGACTACACTGTGGGGAGAAGCTAGGTTATCCTGCAAGTATACATACATGGCTTTAAAGTCACTTTATTACAGCTCTTTCTTCCTTTCACATTGTGTGCTGACACTGAGAAACCTTAGGTATTATCAACCTCAAGAGGATGTGGTGGAAACTGTATTTTTCTGAGTGTAATGTGGCTGTTCAGTTTAGCTAAAAATAGTATGGAAAAAGGGATAGGCTTGTATGCAAGGTTCAAGGAGCTCAAGTTCACATATGCAGAGCAGGACTATGTCAAGACAGGCTTGGTCAAGTTTAATTTGTTGCTCACTAGTAACCTGAAAACTGTTATTTATTGAGACTAATTTGCAAGATAAATATTTACTCCCATAACAGTCAAAATATTAAATTATCATGTTACATCTAGTACAGTCTAGTTGTTTGTTTTTTTTAAAAAGATCTTTAAAATGTAATATTTAGAAATCTTAGAATCTTAATTTATCTGGTGTATGTGGCTTACATCTTTGTGACAAGTCAAACAGTCTTCAGGGCCCCCTGCTGGCCTGGAGGTCCTAACTGGAGAATTGTGTGCCTTATACTTTGGCCAGCTTCGCCAAAATCTCAGTATTTTATGCTTTTAACTAGATGTCAAAATCCGTTTTCTTAGATGGACTCGAGCCATGC
Organism: Alfaro cultratus; assembly: GCA_903066825.1. Lineage (NCBI taxonomy): Eukaryota > Metazoa > Chordata > Actinopteri > Cyprinodontiformes > Poeciliidae > Alfaro > Alfaro cultratus. Next base: position 20,861 of record CAEFZX010014443.1, on the reverse strand, counting down.
ATGCTTAACAGTCCATTTAGAAGCTCTGCGTCTGGAATGGAACAAGCAGATATGTCTTACATAAGAGGAGATGAACATCCCCCACAAAAATGTGCACCCTTAGAAAGAAAACATACAGTGGAAAAAAGAAAACTGTCCTGATCTTTAATAGTGTTTCATTCCTCAGTGTTTACATCTTGTTTCACATGCCTACAGTGAAGTGTTATGTGTTGTATATTACAACACCTAACATAAGACAGAGAGATTTTTTTTTACATATAAAACGCAATTTTTTTATAGTTAGGGTATCTCTCTCCCACACCTTTAGTTTGTCTTTAAATTCATGTTAGCTGGGGGCAAATGGTAAAATCACAGTTTTGAGTTAAATTATGGGTTGCTGTGCACATCAAAATAATTTGTTTATGATTTTTCTATTTTTACAGCGTCTGAAATCATTTTAAATGCTTTTGAGAAGTGAACCTAAAAAACATCAGTGATGTAGAAATAGAAGTGTAATAGGTATTTGCCGGTCAACAGCTGTTCACAGACGATTTCACACCTGTTTTAACCTTCCAAAACTTCAATAAAAATGCACATGACATTTTACCAGTTCAGTCAGCAACAACTTGCAGGTGTTCAATTGTGTGAACAACCGCAATATTTTTATAGTGTGGCAATCTTATTAATTAGAGGGACAAAGTTCAACAGTAAGAAAGAATGTTTTACTCCCTGCAAATGCGCCTTACAGAAAGAGCAGAGGGAGTTCAAAAAAAATTAAGACACATTCCAGCATGTGTCCAACTCTGGGGAGAACTTTCATAATCGTGCTTTGGAGCAAAACATTGCAGCCTTAACAACAAAACTGGATTTCAGAAAAAAAAAAAAAAAAAAAAAACAGAATACAGTCCAGAATTTATACACTCTGAAGACAATATTTCCTGAGCTAATTTAATACTTTGAGTAAAGCACTAGGAATAATGGAAACTGGAAAGGCATTTCTTTAGGAATGAATATTAACTCTTTTGTTGCATTCCAATGCAAATATGGGGTCTTCTTTTACAACCTCTACACCAACAAAAACATGCATTGGTGGTCTCTATAATCCCAATACCAGACCTTCTCATGAAATCCTTTGACTCTTTCATGTTTATGTCCATTAAATCAGGTTTCATGGCCCCTCCAGACTATGTTCTGCAGTCCAGAGGCACACAACCTACATAATGGGGGGAGGTGGTGATGTCAGCACTTCGTAAATCACTATGCAGTAGGCATCACTTCTTTTCAAACACGGTTTATGTCTTGTTGAAAAAAAATCGTCACAAGGTAACAGTGAGGACAAGCTAAATAAAAGCACTTTTACTGAGAGTTTTGGTCTGCCACTGCTTAATTTCCTAATTTCTAATTTGCTAGGATAATGTTGAAACCAAAACAAAAACAGGTTTCAACTTTATTAATACAATTAAATTAATACTAAGTGTTTTGATTTTAAGTTCAGTAATTCTATTCAACATCTCTTTTTTTTTAATTACACAGTGTTGGTGGTAAGTGAGACAGTAATGGGTGAGAGAAGACTGCAATTAGAATCCAAATTTCTTTGAGGTAGATGGGGATTCTAAATATTATATCACTAAAACTCATCATGGTTTGAAGTCAAACGGTCTGTGATGAATTATCCACTTATGCACTTTGTAGTAAAGTACAAAAATAACTCATTATACAGTCTTATTTCGTTCTTTGAGTTTTTGTCTCTGTTTTTGTTTAAGGTTTATTCCCAACCAGACCTTTTCATGAAGTCCTTTGACTCTTTCATGTCAAAGAAAGAGGGGGAGGATTTAGACACCAAACAACCTTGTAAAGAACTAGAGAAGACAATAGTTTGCCCTGAAAAAGCCTGAATAATCTTTACAACATTGCAATATGTTGCATGTTGAGAATTTCACTATTCCCACATATTTCTGTGCTGTTGTGGGAATATAACACCAGGCCATTTTTGGAATTATGTTATTTTGTCTGCAAAAAAATGTTCCATATTTCCTATTTCCACTTTATGTACAAAATAATAATTTAAGAGGATTGTAAATAAACTGTATGGTGAATTTAACTAACTAAAAAAAAAAATCCTAATTTAGATAGTAATTGAGGAAAGCTAGCAGAATGGTAGGCATGTAACAAGCTTTCTTTTCATTCTGTGCTTAAAGGGGCAGCAAAAATGTTTTGAAGTGCAATTCTTTGAAGCTATAATCAGTACCAATATTTGATGTGTAAAGATTTACTGCTATGAGTTTGCAGAAAATTTAAGAATTTCAAACAAAGCAAACAGAAAATGCTTATAACCGTGGTATAAAACCCATTACCTCATCAGCAATTTGTCAGTGTGCCGGGATAATAAAAAAAAAGAAGGAAGACCAAGAAATGCACAGAAACCTGACTAGCTGGATAAAAAGGCCTCAGTTCTATAGTTAACCATTACGCATTCAATCTTCCAAGTAATAAACACCATCAAAATTGTTTAAGCAAATGAGCAAATAACCAGTCATATGATCAGATAAAATCACTAAGAAACATATTCAAAACCCTTTCCGTCTAAAAAACTTGACACACTCAAGAATAACACACATATAATCCAAGCAAGTGAAGGTCATAAATGTTATTTTTACATTAATGTGGCCTTCCTACTTTAGTAATGGAAGTCTTGTGTTACTAAAGTAAATTAAGCTATTAAAATGTTCAGATATCCTCGTTGTGGAGCAACTCTGTCCTGGAACGTAGGCAACCATTTTCTACGTATGGTAAGCCTGACATTATAAAGACTGAACACATTAAGAACAAAAAGCAACCAAAAACAGGTTATTTGACTTCTGTCAATAGAAATATTTATAGTTAACATAAAAAAAGAAAGTATATCCTTAAATTGTATTACTACATCTTGCACAAACAAACCCTTCAGCTGTCAATATGCCATATTTCTGCTTCAGGTAAGGAAACTATTGTGATAATGATGTTACACAATCCCACTATACAAAATAGTTTTGAACTAAATAGGGAGTACATCCAGTGTTTTTTGTGTTCTTTTGCTTTGGTCACTATGGTGGGGAGTCTAGTCCAAGTTATGAACATAAACAAAGCTGTGGGGAAACAAGGCGTAAAGTGTACCCTTCAAATTCCAATGTGGCGCCAAGGGGTCCTAACAAAGCATCAGCATGTGAAGAGCTGGGCGTGATGCTGGGCTTGTATAATCCTCCCTTTGCGCCATGTCTTTTCTCAGCAGTCGGCTCACATCCCTTTAAACATGCCGTCTAATAACATGCTGTGGATGTTTGTGGCTCCAACGTTTGGTCAGCAAAAATCCACAAAAATGACTGAACAGAAATTGTGAGCTTTCCTTTTTAGTCCAAAGGGGACACAGAAAATTAAGATGATCTGCTTTGCATTTCAAGCCTCATGACATGGGAATTTACATAAATTCCTACAAAGTCTGACTGATATGACGCTGTACCGTAGTTGATGGCATGACTGATTGTCCTTCTATGTGTGTGTGCTTTCTGAGGTTGATGTCATGTCCACCTAAAAGAAAACACACAATGACCTTGGTTTTGAACAGGAAAGGATATATAGTCAAGAACTCTAAATGCACTGAGAAACCCAATAGCTGTCCTCAGAAAACCTGGAAATCATTTCAATATCATTACAGGATTTACTGTCAGCAATATGTCGATGCATGTTTCTGGACAAAATATTTGACTGGGCCAGAGTTCTGTCGAACTGAACTGAGACGCAATTTATGATATCATTGCTGTGGAAGCAATAGGGTGGATTCACAACATTCCAAGGCATCTGTGTTTTTCTCCAGTTGATCGTGATCCTTTGAGAGATTTATCACTATTTGTTGCCTTGGTACGTCCACTTCTTTGCTTCTATCTGTGGAGCCGAAACTTCACATTGAGGAAAAACAGAGCTAGCATGTTGTTGTGGTTTTGCAAATCCATGGCTAAGAGCAAAGAAGTCATTATGTTTGTGGGACCGCAGGGACGTACAATATGTTGCCATGTTACTGTGCCAAGTTTGAAGTGCAGCCTCTGCTCATCTGCCACAAGAGCATTTCACTTGTCTGTTTTAGCTTTTAAATACACTGTTCCATAATATGGAAATTCAGACTCAAGCATCTTTGACTGATTTCAGATCTAATCAAACATAACATTTATTGGGTTAAGAATTTACAAACACAGACTGTCTTTGTACTTGCATTCATGCAGAGAGTAATCACTTGAATCTGTTTTTCATTGTGTTTACTTTTCCATTCTTTTTGATGAAGTAACACACAGAGGGGGCTCTTTTATTCGCCTAAAAAGGCTCTTGAAATCAAAGTGGAATTAAGGGGCAGAGAAGCCCAGCAGCAGAGACAAACACCAAAAATCACAAATTAATCCATAGCCCACAACGAACCACTTTTTCACAAGAGTAATCATGTTACTTGGCATGTATTCTCCATGTCTGGCTCACCTTAATCTTTTTTCTTTCCTGCATGTATCTCTAACCTATATGTATCATGCTATTCAGATTACAGGTACTTGTACAACCACTGCCCAGGTCCAGAGTGGAGCGTTATGTGCAGAGGCTGCTGTGAGTACGACGTTATCCGCTGTAAGTGTCCCCTCCAGGGTACTCAGGTTGGCTATGCTGTGCCGTGCTGCCGCAATGCAATCAACGAGTGCGACCCCTGTATCATCCATCCAGGTAATGCCATTGTAAATGCAGACACATATGGACACAACCCTTAGTTTAACATTAGCTTTATAGATGTTGTGACCTGTTGCACAAGCTGACTGAGAGACTGAATTACTGTTGAATTTGTTTATTTTTCCTCCTCATTTCCAATCTCTAGAACCAGTTTCCATTTGCTTTGGTTCCAATTTACCTAAAACTACATGTATAGAAAAACTTTCCCTTTACAGGTGCTTGTAAAGGGAAAGTTTTTACAAGGTAGACTTGTACCTTGTAGTCAATTGGGAACAGAAATGTTCCCAATTGACTACAATCGGGGACACTGTAGTCCCTGTCAAGTTTAATTGACATGTTCCCAAATTGACAGTTTGGGAATATGGCAATTAAATGTTCCCAAACTGTGACAACAATCTTGTTCACTTCCACTTCTGACATTGCTAAAACTACACTTTAAAAACAGTGCAGAAGTCAATGTCATTGTTCAGAACTTTTGCTCGCTCCCGGTAAGAAATAAAATAATAAATAAGGGGTAGGGAGCTCCCTATGGGGGAATTTATTTATTTTTATTTTTTATTTTGTATTACCTCGCAAAAGTTTTGCATTCACATGCTATAATGTACTGGTGAGTTCATGCAGCATCTTGAATACTACAAGGTTTTGTAAGATATTTCCATGTATGTTAATATTTTGCTAGTGATATGTGTATAGTTTTGCATCTTTTTCTTTGGGATACAAATGCACCACAAACTTATGTGCAAAATGTAAAACCAAAACAGGTCAAGAAATGGATACAATTTAGGAAATTACATGAAAACATGTAAAACTTGTGACCAACATGCATAGATTGTTTTAACTTCCACTGAACACTAATAAGGAGTTAACTGAAGTGCATTTCCTTCTTTTATTGTATTTTCTGTGTTTTCCTTCATAAGCCCAGTTGTTGTTTCTCTATGGTCAGTAATGTCTTCCAATAGCATGAAAGCAGCAGTTAAATTTAAAAAATTCCTTTCGACTTTTAACATTAATTTACACAAAATCATGGTGGGCCGCTAGTGGAATTACGCAGCGACCACACCAGCAGGCTTAGCTAGTTTTCTGGGGGAATCCATGCATGTATATGTGCAAACTGAGGCCTTTAAACATGAATGGGAGTTTTAAAAGCTATTGTTTTCTACATGCCTATTGCCTGTGGAATAATGTAATCTTTTCTTCACAGCATGAATTTGCTCATTATCTCTTTCATGAGGAGAAAGCAGCTGTTTCAAATTAAAATACCTGCATAGCAGTTTTACACAAAAATAGTATTTCAACGCCATAATCATAAATTTTCATTGGTAAATGGCCAGCTCTATTGTTGTTAAAATTCATACCACTCCTCAAATTGTACGTGGCTTTTCACATTTTATGAACAGGCTGGCCTCCTAAGTGAAAATCCATCCATAAAGGAAACCATTCCTAAATTTTCTTTTTCAAGAACCAGCAGCATGTGTTTGTGTTTTGCTTTAGTGACAGTTGAGCCTAATGAGTTTAACAGCGTTGAAGCAAAAGAAACATTTACAGGATTATGGTAGAGAACAGTTACCTTGCTCCTCTCATAAAAAGTTCAATGTTCCTGTATAAACACACACACACCCCAACTAACAGGGGCTTCCTTAAAAATAGTGTGGCACGCACCCTTGTAACTGAAATGTTGCTTCCTGTTTTACATCTGTTGCAGGATGCAGCATTTTTGAGAACTGTAAGCGTTGTAACAACGGAACGTGGGGGCCCCAAGATAACTTCTATATTAATGGAAAATACTGCGCTGAGTGTCGCCCCGGCTGGTCTGGAGGAGATTGCATGAGTAAGCTGTCTTAATCCTCTCTGGTAGCTTCTCCGTTTCTGTAAGTCAAATTAAACTGAGAGTTACATATGTTTCTTTATTTCTTCCTCATTGATTTATCATAAGATGGAACTACTATGCCACCGTGGATCTTAGCCAGAACCCCGGGGCTTTTTCCACAATCAGATGAATGACAAATCAGAATCAATAATCTGCACCCCCTTAAAACATCATAATATATAGCAATGAGTCTTTTATATGCAAATATTCCACCAGGGGGTACAACTTACACAGAATGGATTTGATCAAAAGCAGATGCCCAAGAATGTTTGTTAATCTCTGTTTTGGCTCTTTATGTGTTGTTTATTTCTCTTCTGCTTCTACAATGATTTTGAAAACTTAAAAAGGAAAAAAAAAATAATTCCTTGAAATAATTAAGCCACAGTTAAAAATGTAGCATTGGAGCAGTGGGTAATGCGGTTGTCACGGGTTCGAGTCCTAGTCACTTGACCTTTGCCAAATGTCTTCTCTCCTCTCTCATACATGTGTATCATATTTGTTCTTTTTCACGTCTATGTGGACCATAAGTCTGATGAATAAATTAAACCTACATTCCTGACAACCTACTACTGTGAAATAAAGGCCACTTTATTGATTTTATGTTTGTTTCAGAGTGTGGAGGAGTTATCCGTAAACAGCAGGGCCATTTGGTTCTTGAGAGCTACCCCAACAATGCAAGGTGTGAGTGGACCATACAGGTGGAAAAACCATTTACTATTGAAATCAGGTAAGGCATCAAACAGTTATTTCCACATTTCCTTGTCTGCTGTGTGATACGGCTGTGCTAGATAGTTATTTCACCTCTGTATAGCATTGATACACAATGGTTTTTTTTATCATTTTTTTCTCCGAAGAGTTTTTTGCAGCGCTAGTGGCTCGCATTTTCCACGACAGTGGGCTGGCGGGGGGGGGGAGGGAGAGGGGGGGGGACGTGCGGCGGGGGTCGCCGGGACCGGGAGTCGAACCCGCGACATCCGCGTCGGGGACTGAGGCCTCCAGGCGTGGGGCGTGCTAAACCACTGCGCCACCACAGCACGCCCCTTGATACACAATGTTAATGTGTGGTCTCAATCTAAAACTCACTGTAGTTTTCCTCCCTATCAAATGGCCTTTATTATAAATTTATAAAAATTAGAAAGTTCTGCACAGTTCTAACATTACAATTTATTTTGCACCAATCAAAAACAATGACATTCTAATTAATATAAGGGTAAAAAAAAAAGCACCTCTTACTTGTTTTTAAAACTGGTCATTGTGTCATTATTACGTTTCATGGAGGACCTAAGCACAGAGATTTACTGTTGCAGAAACATAGTTCATTTAATGATAAATAACAAAATAATCAGGAGACTTAGAGTTCAATACACTGAAGAGGAGAGCATGGAAACAAAACAGGAGATGAGAAACCAGAAGAATCCAGCAGGGAATGACAAAAAGAAAGAGGCTTAAATGAAGAATGTGATAGCTGACAAGAAGCAGGCGGTTGATGACAAACTGAGTGCAGCTGTGAAGATAGGCAAACAAGTAGACTGAGAGAGATGAATAATTAACACTAATGAGCTGAACAGAGACTCAAAGATAAAAGAAAAATAAGTGGTAAAGAAAACTACTGATTCAAGAGAAAAAAAATCCATTGACATAAAGAACAGAACACAAGTATAAACAAAATAAATAATTAAATACAAAGGAATTAACTCATATGGCAAAACCTTAAATTCCAACAATAGGACAAACAGAAATGAAGGGCAAGACTTAGAAAACAAAATAAACAAGAAGGAAATCACCAAAACACAATTGGAAACAGGTAACACCAATAACACCATTGGAAATTGGAAACACCAATATTTTTAAGACTTTATGAAAGGCAATTAGTTCAGATGAAATGTCAAAACATTGTGTCCATAGCTTGAGATAGCTATAACCGACTTCATGTGTTTCTATAAAACTATGAAAAACTGTGGAACTTCTGCTATAGACATTGCTTTTAGAAAACCTAAAATGACAGCTGTTAATTTTTTGTTTTATTATGTTCTCATATTTACTTCTAATGATAAGGTATGATTTCACACAATGGTTTAATAAGTCTGGGAGAAATACTGCTATATTAAGTTCATCTCCTGGGATCTAAATTAATGATAGAAGTTTAATTTAATAGACATGTATTTAAAGTAAGTTTAATAGCTGCAATTTCAAGCTTGCACACAAGCCAGAGGCCAAGTTCACAACCTGTGAGGATTGGTTAACATAACAAAATGGATTACATTCTCAATGATAGAAAGTACATTTAAAGTTGGTATTAAGTCTATTAAATCATGGAAAGTAGTTTCTGTATGTGAACAGCCCATCATGCAGATGCTCAGCATTTTGTTTTAATTTGCTGCTTACAGATATACTGTAAGTCGTACTTTCCAAAGAAAATCCTAGCAGTGTCTTAGAAAAGGTTATGGAAATTCAAAAAATGACCACATTGTTACAATAACTTTGAATTACAAAAACACATTTTGTGCGGTCGAAGTTAATGGTATGTTCATTGACCATCTGAAATAGCCATTACTAACTGCCCTCCTTTCATTAAATTTCCACTTTGCTCAAGTATTTCTGCATAATGTGTTTTGTGGACTAATGGCAAGTTTATAGCAGAATTTAAAAACCATAACAGACCACATTTTTCAGGAAAAGTCATTACTTCGCCGTGCCATGTTAACTTTCTATTTCTGTACCTGTTTACCATTTCACATAAAGCGTTTTACAAGCAAGCTTTTGAACAGAGATTTAGCAAGACCACATTCAAGCTGAAAATTCAATAAAAAAAATTTTTTCTGAGGGCTGCACAGTGGTGCAGTTGGTAGCACTGTTGCCTTGCAGCAAGAAGGTCCTGGGTTTGATTCCTGGCCCGGAAATTGGTCTCTCTAAATTCTCCCTAGGTGTGTGTGTGTGTGTGTGTGTGTGTGTGTGCATGGTTGTTTGTCCTGTCTGTTTCTGTGTTGCCCTGCGACAGACTGGCGACCTGTCCAGGGTGAACCCCGCCTCTCGCCCAGAACGTAGCTGGAGAGGGACCAGCACCCTTCCCAACCCCACTAGGGACAAGGGTGTAAAGAAAATGGATGGGTAGAATTTTTTTCTGTAAAAAAAAATGTAATTGAGACATGTTAATTTGAACAATATTAAAATTAACATGTCTCAACTGCAAGTCATATTAGTTAGTAGAAGCTGCAGCAGAACAATCTTCATTCGTCCAGGTTTCAGTGTCATAAGTGACAGATATTATGGAAAACTTAGAAATGTTTAAGCTTAATTATCAGATTTTCTTGATTTTTCTCAAAATCACTTGCTGATACAAAGTAAATAAAGTATCTTTCTCCTTATCATTATTATACTCACTTAAAATCACATTAAGATCCCAAAGCGGCTCTCTTTTTAGAACACACACTGCTCTGAAAATGATTCTATTAATTTCATTTAAAGGTCTGTTTAAGTTATTAACAGCTGTATTTCTTATTTTGGAAGTAATGCGCAATTAACATGTTTCTGCAACGTCAAGAAAAATATTTAACAGGCTTTCAACAGCTGGCAATTATAACTAGAGTGATCTACATGGTGAATAAGTTCCAAGGAAACCGGATGATATTATTGAAAGTATTTAGTTAAATACAGCAATGTAACAGAACATACACAGATTTTTATTGAATGCTAGGTGGTGAATATGGCTTACCCATTAAGAAATCCATTAATTCAGTGCCAGCAATTGTAAAAAAAAAAAAAAAAAAGCAAAGTTGAGGATTGGGATATGGCTTTGTTGCTAAGTGATGATTATCTCGCCATATTCATGTATATTGTAAACAAAGTTATAGCTAGTAAATACATGTAAGTGTTATATTAACCATTACTCAGAACCCTTCATCTTGCTTTTGTTAGGATAATCAGATCTTAATCCTTATCATTGTTTTAATACGAAAAAAAGCAAACAAAACAATCTGCACAATCGGTGGAAATTATTTTACCTATTAAGGTAAGTAATTTGTATTTCAAACACAGATAAAAAAAGATTAAGGTTACTTACTAATCTGAAAAACTCTTTTGCCATATTTGCTGAAACTGCCATAATGCAGTGAGTGTTTCTGTGATACGACGGCCTATGAAAGCAAACCAGGGAAACTCTGGTCCCATGGTTCTCTCAGAGATTCTTAAGCTGTTTTCAGGTTGGATTTAAAAACAAACAAAAAAGAAATGAATCATCGTTACTTGTAATCAAACAGCATAAAAGGCAGCAGAAATCCAGGACCCATTCTGTGGCAGCATTGATTGCTAGATTCTGCATGCAGAACCAATTATGCAGTTAGATGGATTGGGAGGGTGAGCTGAAGCACGTAACAGAGGAATAAATGGGGCCTAATTGCTGACAGAAACTGTTCCGCTTAAACTTCTTCAATCTGATGTTCGACCTCCGCTTTAACCATATTTAGTAGTGGTGGTAGGGTTGCTCCAGGGGAGTAGGAGTGGGAAAACTGTTTCTTAAGAATCTTCAGTTCTCATCCTTGCTGCTGGAGCACCAATGTAAATGCCCACAGTGAAAACAGTTTGACACAGTCATAGCATGAGAATATATGTTTATATCATATGATTATTCCACTGAAAAAAAAATGTTTAAGTGCATCATTAAATCCCAAAATGATATTAATAGCGATGATGAACTACATGAACTTTTGACTGTAACTATGCTTCTGATTTCTGTGCTTACAGGTTTATGATGCTGAGTCTGGAATATCACCCTTCCTGTCGCTATGACTTTGTGGAGGTACGTGATGGAGACAGCATCAACTCTCGTGTCATTGGTAGATTCTGCGGGAACAATCGACCTGCCGCACTCCAGAGCTCTGGCAACACTTTGCACATTTTGTTTGTTTCTGATGGTTATAAGAATTTTGATGGATTCTTCGCTACTTTCCAAGAAAATTCAGGTGGGTCATCTACAAGAGAAAATGAAAGCAGTGCTGCACCCACTTAAATGAATAAATGTAGTGACCAGCTGCATCAATCTTCGCTTTAGCTATTACCCAAGAGAACAATTTTCACCAAAACCAAGTCTTAGTTCTGTAAATGAGAACTGTGTCATGTGCAATAAATAAAAGGCCATTTGTGAAGTTATACTCAATGAATAAAGAGGCTCTTTAAAGCTGTAGTCCACAACAGATGCAAACAAGAAAGAAGTTTCCATGGCACGATGTGTCCATGACCTTTTTAAATGCCTGTAATAGTGCTTGACTGGCACCTACATGTTACAGCAAAAGCCTTCGTCACGGTATTGAGTCTGTTATTAGTCAGTTGGGAAAACAAAAAGCCTTCTTTCTAGAAATGTCTTCTTCTTTTAAACTTACAAACCTACAGCAAACACACCCACACACACGCACACACATCAGTTACTAGCAGCCAAGTCAAAAGTTGTAAAAATACACAGAGGTTGTTTTGTGTAAAATGCCCACATGCATTTAAAAAGCAATAAAGACTTCAGGTTTTAACATGAAGGATGTAATATGATATGGACGGGCATTTATGTGTGTGTGATTAATCCTTAGTTATGGCTGTATCTCACTGTCACATTTTCCTGTCAACAGCTTGCAGCTCATCCCCCTGCCTGCATGATGGGACTTGTATTCTGGACACTTCTTACACTTACCACTGTGCCTGTCTAGCTGGCTATACAGGGAAGAGGTGTGAAAATGGTAGGTGTTTAGGATTTATTACTGCAAACAAAATGCTTATAGTTGTTTATGGTATCTACAACGTGTTCAGGTTTTGACTAAGAGAATCCATACGTTGAATATTTAATTTCATGTGGCATGGACTGTACTGAGCCTTAGGAAATAACAGAAGATAGAATAACTATTTCAGTAATTATAAAAGGAGACACACCTAGTTACAGCATATTTATCAAGAACTTATTTATTCCTTGAAGCTTTTTTTTTTCTCTCTTGTGTTTCTACCCTGAGTCAGCCAGTGATTCACTGTCATGAGGGAAATGCTTGTGGTCTGGACCGAGTTCCTAGCAGCTGCCTCCAAAATCTGAGGTTCTCAAGAAATATAAAATTAGTTTTTACCCAAAAATCAGAAATCCACCCAATTAATCAGTTTTCCTGATTCAAGAGAGGATACATTAAAATAATAAATGCAATTATTTTATTTGTGGACAGATACCGTACACCTCAAAAGTACTTGCATCACATTTTTCTATTATTTTTTCATTCAACAAAATCAAATGTTAATAAAAAGGAAAATTTACATAATTAGACTTTAAGTTAGAAAGTTGTAGTACAGTGTGACATGTATTTTCATTCACAACCCTGTACTTTGATTTCCTGTGATAACAACCACCTAATCAGTAAACAGAGCTTATTTTTGTGAAACTGAATCTCAGTGCAAGTACAGATGTCATGTAAAACTCTCAGAAGATTGTTTACATAATAGACCAAGGAACAGCAGCCATCTCAGAGAAAGAGCTGTAGTGAAAGTTTTAGCATTGACTTTTGTAATGCTCCAGCTCGATGCTAAGTAGCTTACCAGAAATTGAATGCACTGTAAACAACCGTCCTACTTTGCAAAAAGAGAAGTGTCGATCCGAATGAGACGGCTGTTAATTCAATATTCTGAACTGTGGCCGACACGGACTGAATGGCTTCATTCACTTTGTTCGCTGCCATTGCTAAAACTACACGCAGAGTATGATGAATGGATAATGGATCGGCTTGTAGTATTTTACATAAACTGCATACAGTCCAAAACGTTACATTTTGATAACAACAGTTCTAAAATGAACCAGGCTTTAAATGTGGAAAACTTTGACTCCCCCCAACAAATGGATTATTTTTGACTTTTTTCTGTAGACAAGACGCATGAAAACCATAACTAATAGTCTGGTGAACAGATTCCCCAACTGCGTTCTTCAACTCTTCAGGTCTTTTAGTTACGATGGGCCTCTTTGCTGCTTCTCTGATCAATCCTTGGTTTGTTAGTTGAGTTTGTTGGTAGAGTTTGCTGTTGTGCTATACATTTTTATTCTTTTTTTTTTTTTTTTACATGATGAAATTAATATTTTGTCATGAGATCTTCAAAGTAGAAAATTGTTTTGATCCTTTGGCATCTGAGTCATATTGCAAAACTCTGTTTAATGATAATAAAAGAGTTAGAGGCCACAGGAAAACATGTGCAGATTATAAATTTGCTTTCCAAGTCACAAAGCCAAAGAAAGTTTCTTGGAGATGTTGCGGTTCACATCAACACATAAATTTTCCTGAGAGGTTACCTGACACGGAGAACTGCAGTTTTAATGTACTTTCTTTGTGACCTTAACTCTTGGTGTTGCAGGTCTTTTAGGATAAATATGGACATAGAAATTGCATGTTAGAATCTGCACAAAAATTCTAATATCCAACACAGGAACAATTGAGTTTTTTTATCTGTTCCACAACCACTTCATCAGTTTGTCTCACTTCAGTTCATAAATGCTATTTTACGACAGTGGAAAGTTGAACAGTTTGACTACGGCTCTTTTATTGCATCTATTCTGGCTAGTTTACAAGCCATGTGTGAAAGTTTCATTGTGAACTGTTCACACTTTACTATGATGGGTGAAATTAATTGTAAACAAGCCCCTGTGATAGCAGGGTACGCTTTAAAATCTTTGGAACTTTCTTAGTGGAAAGCAAATGGTATGTTTGACTTTTGTCAGTCCATTGTTTGTTGGCAAAAAACAAAAGGATATGACTGCATTGATTTGTGTTTTCGTAGTTGTTTAGGATACTAAACAACTAGGAATACAATAAAACAAAGTTTGAGATATACAAGATGCCTTCTATGCATCATAATTGTGAACATCCTCTAATTGTTTATGAAAGAGGAAATGAAAGCAGCATGTTTTCATTAATAAACTGTGCAAGTCTGTATTTCCTCTTAGTGGTGGGATGCCACAGGCCTCCAGTGCCCAAACACGGTTCTACAGAGGGTCTGTTTCTACATTCTGGTTCTCGCATCACTTACCGCTGCGACCCGGGCTTTGAACTGCGGGGGTTTCGCACTGCCATCTGCCTGACCGATGGCACCTGGAGTGCAACAGCACCTGAATGTGGTAAGATAAATATGGGATTTAGTTTCTTCCAAATAGCAACAGTTGTGGATTTGGGTAGTCAGTGTGGCACTCTCTTGTTTTTGTAAGCTTTTCACACAGCCTGAGGGATGATGTAGATCATGGAAAATAGTTTGATTTTCTTTCCTTGTCTCTAGTGCCAGTGGAAAGAGTCTGTACTTTACCACCCAAGCCAGTAAATGGTGACCATTTCTTGGTGTATGGACCAAATGATGTCCTCATAGCACTCCAGTATATGTGCAACCAGCCCTATGAACTCATTGGGATCTCCCAGAGAACGTGCCTCCCAAACAACACCTGGAGTGGGACTCCTCCTGTTTGCTCTAAAGGTCAGACTATGTTTCCTACAACATAAAATTAACACAAAAACAATCCAACTGTGGGTCAAATATTCATGTATCAATCAATTTCTTTTATAAGATATCTTTTAAGAAATAAGTTAAAAAGATGTTCAGCATTAAGACAAAATTCTGATCCAGGCCTGTTTTACAGACCACTTGTTGAAGTCTAAAAAAGTAATCATACCTTTTACATGACATAATGTAACATGACATTACGTGTAATTTATTAGCATTTTATGTGTCAGAAGTAGAGCATATATGGTTTCCAAAAATGTGTAAAATAAAAAAACACTGAAGTGCATTTCAATTCAGCAATACTTTGTGCATCTTTTGCTCCCATTGCAGGTGTCTGTTTGCTCCAGCTTTGCACATCTCAACACAAAAATGTTTGCCAACTGCTTTGTAAAAATGTCCAAGCTCAGTAAGATTGGAGAGAGTTTCTGTGAATACAATTTTTTCAACTCTTGCAACAATCTGGATTTTGACTTGAACATCCCAAGTCATTATTCATTTTGAATCTAAACCATTTCGATGGCTGTTTCAGGTTATTTTTCTAATAGAACACAAACCTCACTAATAAATGTTTGTGTCGGCGTTTCTTCAAGAATTTTTCTGTGTTTAGCTTCATTTCCCCCATCAACTCATCACCTTCACTAACCTTACTAAAGAAAACTATACCCCCGTATTAAGTCTCCCATCAACAGTTTTTGCAGTGAGTGGAGCATGTTAGGGTGATGTAAAGTTTTCTGTCACACCCTTAACAGAACCAATATATATGTACTTTAAAAGATAAGGTCTTTATTTTCTTTGCTAGACCAAAGGACCTATTTCAGTATTTTTCCAACATGCCAGTCATAGTGGTCAAAATTTGATTTGGGGTGAACTAATAATTGACATTTCGACAGATTTTCCTGTTATGACCGTAAATAGCTTGATCATTTGTTAAAGAAAAAAAAAAGTCATTCTCTGTCTACTTCACAATTAGGCAGGAGTTTGTGCTGGTCTAACAGATGACATCCATATAATATATATTTGCCCTTTTTGGTTGCAATGTGATGATACTTAAAACAAACCTTGAGGGATGTGGGAACTGTTCCAAGTGTCTCTCTTAAGATCTTTTCATTTTCTTTCATCCACAGTGAATAATACTTTAACTGAGTCTGAAAAAAATAAAAACAAAGTGCAAGAGACAGACACTGGCAAAGGAATAGATATAGAGAGTGAGAAAGAAAACAGTAAAGCTAAAGAGATACCTCAACCAAACACAACAGAAAAAGGAAGTGCTGGCAGGGAAGATATATCCTCTGGGGTAGAGAACACAACATCGGTGGACACTGAAGATAAATACACTGAAACAATTCCAGAAAATACTGTCGACAAAGGTAAGGATGAAGGTGATTTAGAAGAAACAAATACTGGATCAGAGAGGCCCAGCGAAGACAAAAAAATTGAAGTGGATCCTAAAAGCACAGACAGCAGGCTTAACACAGTAGATGAAAAAGAACCAGAGGGACCAAAGCCACCGGAGAAAAAGGAAGAAAGTTCAGACCCTGAGCCAGAGAAAGGGAAGGCTAACACCACAGAAATAGTGCCAAAAAAAGACAAGGGGCAGGAAGAGAAGGAACGAAAAGAGGAGCAAATTAATGGAAAGAGAGACCCAGATAAATTTGGCCCAAATGACACAAAACTGAAGATGAATGTGTCTGAGGGTGACACCACTGCGGAAACATTTGAGATGGATTTGACAAAGAACAACACAAACTCTCAGGACTCAAAGGATGCAAAGAAAGAAAATAACACCACTGGATCTCCAACGACAGTGAGGAAAATTGATCCCTCTCGAATTAATGTGACACAGTACACTTTGTACAGAGCAAATGGGGAAAATGGGAAAACAAAGGAAAAATCTCTTACTACCAAAGACGAAACCGGAAAAGATTCCTTAGAAAAAACTAAGGAGTTGGAAAAAAAGAAGGAAGAAAGAGAAAAAGACAAAGAAGCCAACCAGAGCCAAACAGGCAAGAGTTTTATTTAAAAAATAAAAATACAAATAAAAATGTTCTGAGTTTTTAAACCCATCTACAGTGTGTTCCATTTTTGCAGAAAGGAGGTGTCCTCCTCTTCCTCGCTTGTACAATGGCTACCACCAGGTGGTGCCAGGGTTGGATCTGGAAACTATGGAGTTTATGTGCAACCACTCATATGCTCTCAGCGGCGATAAAAGGCGAACCTGTCAGCCAGATGGTACCTGGAGTGGCAAGCAGCCTTTCTGTCTCAGAGGTACTGGTACCTTATGTTTATTTTAGTTTGGTCTAAATGTTTTGCAGATTTTTGCCAAGTGATAAATAAGGGAAATTCTCTCTTTACTCTCCTGATGAATATAAGGAAAAGGCAACAATCCAAAGTAGATGAAAAGTAATAAATGCTCCAGATTACTCCCATCCTGCAAAGAACAATTCCCATTGCTGCAATTCCCATGTTTTATATTGGTTGAGAGGTTTTACATACACTTTTAAAGAGTTGTTGTTTACCTTCTTAAAGCCTGATGTCAATTAAATTTTGCTGTTTGTATCGGACATGCTCTGAAAATATTCTTATCATCATCATTATTATTATTATTATTATTATTATTATTATTATTATTATTATTATTATTATTATTATTCACAGCATGTCGAGAACCCAAAGTATCAGAACTGGTCAAGCAAAACATTTTGCCACCACAGGTACCGTCCAGGTATGCTTACTAATGTTTTCACACAAATATATTGAAGTAAAAGTAATTGACCTGCCAGAACACTGCTTAAAATGGTTACCTTTCAGATCAGAAAGAAACTCTTTTTTTCAGTACTTGCATGAAAAAGCATGTTTTTTTTTCAAGCGGTCATTTTGCCCCACAGGAAGACGATCGTCCACAGGCTCCTTTCCTCTACAGTCAACCAGAAGCTCCAGTCTGTTGGGCCCACTAAAAGTTCCCCAGTGCTTCCTCAGTTATCCCAGGGCTTCCATCATCTTTACACCCATATTGAGTATGAGTGTGCTTCTCAGTATTATCATCACTTTGGCAGCGCTCGGCGCACATGCTTAAAGACAGGGAAATGGAGCGGACGCCATGTCTCATGTTCACCAGGTGAGGGCAGCAGGGCTTCACTTATGGTCATGAGGTAGAAGAAGATGCACAGTTCACTACTGGTGCTTTGATATATTTGCAATCATAAAAGGCCATCAGATAATTTCTTGACAGTTTATTATTTATAAATGTTTAGGATTAGGCAATGGCAAAGGACGTAAATATTTATAAAAAAAATATTAATCAGAAGAGAAAATTAGTCATATAAATTTATTAAAACAGATCCATTTTAAACCAAAATAATTTTGCTGGTGGCTTAGTTTTTTCCTTTCTCATGGTATGTTTGTTTATTAAAGAGAAAGTACAGAGGTAACACCTAGACAGAACTAAACCAAGACACAAATGTAATGTTGCCATGTTGAAAAGGCAAGAAAATCCCACAACGTTTTGTTATTATTGTACCACCTTACAATAATATTCCCATTATAAAGAATTTATGAGTAGTTAGCAATATACTGATTCACACTGAAGGCTTTTCTTACACTGACTTAAAACCAATTATTCACAAGAAACTAGTCCGCTCTTAAACCACTATTGGGTTAATAGCCGAATGGTTAACTATTCATTAGACATTTACTGTATGTAGTAGTGCATTTGCACCAGGTATTTTGGCACCAAAATGTTTGTAATTAGTTGCAGAGAGAAGGTAACAGTTTGTAACAATGTAACATTGCAAGCAAAATAGAACATGTCAAACCAAATGAACTTTCTACTACATCATAATGAGTGATGTAAACAATAAAATGTCTTTGAAGTGAAGGCTATGTTACTGACTTTTTTAAGGAGCGCATGGAAGCACAGCAGTACATCCCATCAATGAAAAGGTGTCTTTTATAACACTTTTAAGACGTATGGGTGGCTAAAGTGCATCAGGACAGTGCAAATAATTTAATCTTAGCTCTTGATGGGCTTTTCTTTATTGCTGATGCTTCTGGATGACAATTTTGAACAGGATTAACCATCAACTGCCCACCAGATGGCGCCAGCATAGGTTGTTTAATAGAAAATTACAGGGTTGTACAATAATTTTAATGTCTCTTTAGCTACTGGAATGCATTGCCTTTTAGACTGGCTTACTTTACACCAGAGACACTGGTCATCAGTTTTATAGTCATAATGGAATAAAAAAGGTTTATGAATTACAACACTCTTGAAGATTATAGTTATTGCACTTTAGTATGAGATTTGTTCTTACATGCAAACATCTGCTTTGTCATGCCCTCATTCTATCTTACTGTGTCTTTAACCTGAGGACGCTATGGGAGTTATCTAAAGTAGATACGATTTAAAGTTTTCATAACTCCTCAATGAAAGACTGCTGCAGTAAAAAAGATTAAAGTATGCCTTTAGGGTTTTTTCTGAGAAATGTGAAGCTAACTGACTGCTTGAGATAAACACCAGGCCCAATGCAATGGATGGATGTAAATTCAACTGATGCAAAAAAACTAACCACAAGTTGTGGAATTGAAGACAATAATCTAAAAAATCTAGTTTGATTTAGTATGTCTATGTTAGATTTGTATTGCATGCAGTGCTTGATTTACAGATGGTTTAGACTGGAATGATTTGAGATTAATTATTATATAGTATGTCCGATGTGTCTTTTGATGACCATAAGGAAGCAACGTATAGAACATTTTCACATAGACCCACAAAGCAAGTGTTTTTGTTCTTAAATATGATCACCTCTCTTTATAGAACACAAATCTATTTCCCTTTGTTTTATTTATTTCTACAAGCAGTTCAGTGAAAAAAGCTGATGATAAAACTGTAACTGATGTGTAATACTGCATTAAGAAATAAATAGAAAGAGACTTTAAAACAATGCTATCTTTTATTTAAAAGGTTTTCATGTAAGCTGCAATTAAATTTTCATTTTATCACTGCTAGAATATTGCTCTTCTTTTTGTCATGAGCAACAGCAGCATTTTATAAAAATGCACTATTCAAAAATGTAATAAAAAAATAAATTATTTATACCTGTAGCTGTTAAGTGGAAGGAAACAGATATATAATTTTAATTATAATTAAACCTCTGGCTGTATGTTTAAAATATCTGGCCTTGGGATGGAATGCCAGATAAATCTGTATTTTTCAAAGAAATAATCTCTTTACCCCCTAATATGTACTATTTATGTTCATAGCTGTGCTTGATTTTATTTAGAAGTACATAAAAGTGCAAATGCTTGCAATCCTTCAAACTGTTATTCTTCTGATTCACAGTTATTCTTCATATCTGTTGGTATAGCACATAAAATCCCAACAAAAGCCATTGAAATGTGCAGTTGTAGCATCAGAAAATTGCACAAGCTTAAGGGGTCTTAATACTATTAAATCACAGTTGTTTATGGAGTGTATTAAATAAATAAATAATACATTTCAGATTATAAAAAATAAGTAAAACCAGTACTTAGATGAGCTGGTTAGGACATGTACAGATGAGAGATGGTGAATACATCGATGGAAGGATGCTGATGCTGGAACTGCCAGGCAGGAGACCTAGAGGAAGACCAAAAAAGAGATTTATAGATGAAGTGAAAGAGGACATGAAGTGGTGTGATGAGGAAGACAGGGTTACTTGGAGACAGATGACTCGCTGTGGCAACCCATAAAGGGAAAAGCTGAAAGAAAAAAGTCAAACAAGTAGTTAAGCATTTATCTTATTTTACT
>CAEFZX010014439.1:0-13787 GCA_903066825.1 Alfaro cultratus | reverse complement strand
TGAGGAACTCCAGGTGGGATTGTTCACATCAATGAGATTCTTATGAATTAGTTTTGTTTTGTGTTTTTAGTTGTGTTTGATAGCAGTTCAGGTTTTTATCTTAACCTTTGTGTTTCCCAGGGTAAGCATGTTTTATGAAAATGTTGGGGATCATCCTGACCAACAGAAAATGAAACATTTCTGATTTTACAAAGAGGAAACATAAATCAACTTTTGGTTTCCGGCTAAGCTTGGTGATGATGTCACGCTTTGAGCGCTGCGTCTCCACGCCGCGTCCTCCCTGGACCTGAGCGTTGTGTTTTTGTGACTCGGAGGAGGAGCAGAGCCGACGCTGCAGTGAGTCCGTTTTAAATTGTTTGCAGTTTAATGACCGATTTGTGTTTGTTGTTCCCGCCGAGCGCGCGCTCCGCTCTCGCTCGCCCCGCCATCCTTCTCCTGCACTCTGTGTCTCCTGCTCCCTAACACGCTCCGACAGCAAAAGGTCAATGCCCATTGGCTACATGGGGGGGCAGTGAGTGATGCGAAAAGGGGTGGGGTTGTCATGGCAACGTGCAGGGAAGCAGGATGCATTCGGTGCCAAAATAGAAGAAGAAAAGGGCCGGAACCTGAGCGGGATGAAAAGCCTCCGACGGACGGCGGCTCAGTGGGTGGAGGCGCAGCGGACTGGGAGGCCAGAATAAACTGGGTTTTAACTGGCTGATGCTTTACCAGCCTGGCAAATGGGAAGGGTGTTGACTTGGCCAGTCATGCCAGTAAGGTAGACAGTGGGGCCTGAACACGGCGAGCTGCGAGCTGCTCTGTTATGTCTGTGAGCCACATTCTGCTGAGCTTGGCTTCACATTAATAAAAGAGGGATTACTAAAGTCTGCAGGCTCCTCTTAGGCCCTCCACCAGCCAGCAGCACCCATCCTCCCGCTCACCCCGCTCTGCATGCCGCTCACGTCCGTCCCATTCAGAAAAAAAACACTCATCTGCCTATTCTCCTGTCTCTTCCCATTTCATTTCTCTGCCTTTAAGTAGAAGCAGAAGGAAATGCATGAAAACAGATAAATTATTTAGATTTTTTCCCAAAAGAAAAGAGAAAAAAATCTTGACTGTGCAGTTTGAAAGAAAAAGGGGAAAGGAAATGAGGAGGAGTGAGAAATAAAAATTACATTAGATACAAGATTCCACAATCATCCCGGTGATATGAAGAATTAATCTTATCTTCCAGCGGCACGCGCAGCCGGGACGCAGCGAGCGCCTCCAAAGGCTCCGAGATGACAACAGGACAAATTCGCCTTTCCATTACGGCGCCATTCATCCATTGTGACGGCAGACACCTCGCGATAAGCAGCCGTATTGTTGCCATTGACAATGTCATTATGGGACAGTAAACAAGAGACGGCGCGGAGGGTTGGGATGAACCGGGCGGGGCGGCGAGGTCACAGAGCCAATCTGGGATGAAAGGATGCGAGACCCCATGGGAGTGATAAGACACCTCTTCTTCTGCTCCATCCGTCTCTTCTCCCAAAGCCAAGGGCAGCCCAACGCCTAGAACAAAGCTCCGCCGCGCCACGCCGCGCCGTAATCAACTCCTCTGTACTCACAATCTTCCCTGGAGGTCGTCCGCAGAAAGAGGCTTAGAAGGAGGAATAGCTTCAGGTTCACGGCTGTTAAGATGGGAAATAGGTTGACATTCAGTGCGTTTTAAACACCATGAGGGGAGCAGAGCCTGCAGGTGGAGCCAGGAGGTTGAAACCACGAAGGCTTCCAGCTCACCAACACCATGACCCACAGCAGATACTTCCTCCAATATTTTCATTGATTAATTCGATCAATATGACCAGTCCACTTCACTCCGACTCCAGACCACTTCACTCCGACTCCAGTCCACTTCACTCCGACTCCAGTCCGCTTTACTACTCCGACTCCAGTCCACTTCACTCCGACTCCAGTCCGCTTTACTACTCCGACTCCAGTCCTCTTCACTCCGACTCCAGTCCTCTTCACTCTTTCCATTTTTTTCCTTGGTGCTCAAGGCTGAATCCCAAAGAGCACAAATAATGACAAGTGTAGATTTTATCTCCTGCTGTGGTACTGATATCTAGTATATGAATTAATACATATTGAAGTAGATTTGGTGTCTGAACTTCTAAAATAGGCTGTTATGTTTTTGCAAGGGGTTATGGTCCCTAACCCTATGAAAACTGTAGTAAATAGTTTGTAAAAAGTTACTCTCATTAATTGAGATAATTTAGAATTTATTCTCATTTATAACCTTTTCAAAAAAAGCAATAGAAAAACAGCCTTTTGCAAACTGAAGAGGCCATAGATACAGCTGGGAGGGACACCCATCAGATCTTTAAGGTAAATCAGAAAGTGGAGTCTCATTCTGCTCTTTTTGGGTTAAACTCTTTTGGACCTCTGGTCATCGCCTGAATAATTCACTCCATCTGGCTGCTGCTCTACTGGAGATGTTCAGCATTTATGAAATTTCCTGAAAAGGTAAAAAAAAAAGGAGCAGGCACCAACTGATTTCATCATTTTAGGAGTTTCTGTTGCAGAAAAGATGTTGCATAAAATAAATGTGAATTTATAATGTACTTCTTTTAGCAAAATATTCATAAATAAAGAGTTTTCTTTGAGTGATTTTAAGCTGAAACTCCAGAAGCTGAAGTGTTAGCATTCTGGGCATGCTCCGACCCCCTCCCTGTGGGCCTGAGCTGACAGGATTGTTCCTGTTCCATTTGCAGACATTAGCACTGGGAGATTAATTTGTCCCCTTCCATTAGGTGGGAAAGCAGCCGCCATGGCTGCTCAATTATCGCTTAACAAAAAGAAAAATACTCAAACGCACAGGAAGCATCAAAATAACAAGCATGAGCGTCGGCGCATCATGCGGATGCATTTCTGTGCGTTTGTCAGCGGCAGCAGTGGGCAGGTGTCTCTGCTTTCTGCAGCTAATTAACAGAAAACCGAACGACACTCGGCTCTGCACAGGATGACAGGAGATGGAGAGAGGGGGATGGAGGAGGACGAGATAAAGGCTGTTTCTGCATTTTGACTTCCTGCTGCTTCCTCTTTTATGACGACTCCGACTTCATTAGTAATAATGAACATCAGCGAGGCTCGATGAAATGTTTGGATCCTTAAAAAGACAAGAAATGCGTTTAAATCCGCCTGTTTTCCGGCCGGAGTGACAGACGGCATTCCAGCATCATTCCCACCAGTTTGGTGACTGGGATGGCCCCAGTATGGCCGCCGCAGGACTCAAACATCTGAGCATCACAGCGGAGATGTTAGCATGAAAATCTGCGACAGAAACAAAGTCTGATTGCAGATCAGTTTTTTTCCCGTCGCGCTCCGCTGATGTGACGATGCTGCCGTGTGGTGAGACTCGCTAATTGGCTCACCTGTTTCTGCGCCATCTGGAGCCTCTCAAAAAATAAAACAGGAGAAAAAAAGAGTCCACACCGAGTTCCCCAACAAACGCACGCACACACACACACACACACACACACACACACACACACACACAGGAATACATGCAGTACCTTCATCCAGCTGAAATGTGTAAACCAGCTGAAAAACATATGTAACATCAGAATTGTTTTGTAACTACTTACATTTATTTAAGTGACGTTTTGGAAAAAATTTACTTTTAGAATTATTTTTACTACTTTTTATTTTTACTTGAGTAAAAATATGTTGAAGTAGAACTACTTTTACCTGAGTATAATTTTTTGTTCTCTGTGCAACTTGAAGATCAAGATTCAGTCTCAAAATGAGAAAATAGTAAAAACAACAAAAACAACTAATATTGAGATTGTATAAAAGGTCCTGAAAAACTACAGCATGTCAATACCTATAAAAACAAATTAAATATATGAATCACAGACGTTTTCAGTCCAGATTTACCAGTTTGTTTTCTAAATAAATATATTAATAAGCAGAACTCCATCAAATAAAAAATATGAGAAATCAAAGAGAAAAAAGCAATAATCTCTAATTGGAAGCATCGTTTTATGGTTTTTATTGCTGTTTTTATGAGCGGTTCTAATCCTCCCGGCTCCCATCGGGTTCCAGGTCGTTGGTTCGGATCGCCGCAGCTCCTCTCTTGCCACCGGGCGCGCCACCGAGCGCGCTCACCACAACCCCACGCCAGCAGAAGAAGAGCCGTCGTCATTAGCAACGGCTCCTAATTCATGCGTTTGGATGAGCGGCGGCCATGAAAGTATTCGGTTCTGTTCGGATGATGAAAGATCTGAAATGTTCAGACTGTCAAGGTTTTCTCCTTTGTTCTTGGTAAAACATCCTCAGCTCAGCGAGACTGGAAGGAAAACATCAGTTTAACCTCAGCTGGATTCAGGAATGGACTTTGACTAGGCCATTCATTTCCTTTTATCGCTGACTCTGCCATCTCCATGTTCCACCAAAATGAGTTTTAGAAAAAGCCCCAGAGACTTTTTTCTGTCAACTTTAAGAAGCTGCTGAGGGAAACCATCCCTCAGCATGATGCTGCCACCACCATGCATCATTATGGTGAGAAAAAATTGAATTAGGTGAGTTCATGCGTATCATGAAAATATGGGTCATTCTTTTTGATTTCCAGGATTAAAATAGATCTGGGTTTTTTATTATAGTTTAGTTTTACTACGTTGTGACGTTTTGTTAGTTTTTAGAGTGTTTGCTGGTTTTTATTAGTTATATAGTAAAATAATGTTTAGGTTTTATTAGTTAATATAGTAGCTTTAGTTTTCATACTTTGGATCATTTTTAGGCGCAGAATTCAAACATCTGGGTATTGTGATTGTGTTTACATCGATTGGTAATGAATAATCAATAAATGATACTATTTTCAAAAAATATCTTCAGTTATTGTTGAATAAATAACTGATTCTGGAGTTTTCTCCCAACTTTTGCTGCTGATATTTTGCAGACAGCTGATGTAAGCAGCTTCACATCAGTTATAAAGGCTAATAAACAGATTAATAAACACAAAGAGTATTAAATCTCTAATTTCAATGTGTTTTAATTCCAGTTCTAGTTTTTCTTTATTTCGGTTAATGAAAATGTTCTCGGTTTCAGTTGGCTGTAATAACCTCGCTCCGGTCTGCCTCCCGCTGCACTCAGCCACTTCCTGTCTCATAAATATTCAGATGTGGGAATAGCCGAGGGGCGGGGCCTGGAGCGGCGTAGCGAGGGACCGCCGTTGTCATGTGGCAACCGGGAGGCAGTGAGGGAGGCGGCGTACCGGGACGCCGCGTTGTGCGAGTCGCTGTAATTACAGCCGCTGCTGTCTGCTGAGTGGCTCTGCTCTGTAAACAGGAAGTGCGTCCCTCACACACCTGCAGAGAGGAAGCCGGGCCTTTGGAGAGCCGTCGTGTCGTGCATGATGCTATTCATCCTCTAATCAACACTTGTTTGCTGCGGTGTGTGTGTGTGTGTGTGTGTGTGTGTGTGTGTGTGTGTGTGAGAGAGTGGGGAGGTCATGTCAGAGCCAATGGAGGGTTCGCGGCTCATAATGACCGAAGCTGAAAGGCATCCGAGGAGCCGCAGCGGCTAATTATCAGCTGTGTGCCTTCAAAGAACATTATCAGGACAAAGACCTGCAATTAGACACTCTCACCCACACAATCCCCTCGCAGCCTTCATCACCCCCATTTCCGCCGTCAACTCTTCCTCCTCCCAAACTGTCTTCCTCTCCTCTCCACCCTCTTTCATTTGCTCCCTATGAGTCCCACGACCCTCTTTTCCTCCATTTTTTCATTTCCTGTCTCTCTTTTATTTATCCCCAACCTCCCAATTCCTGCCTTACTCCTCCTCCTCGCTCCTCTTCCTCCTGGCCCAAAACAGACACTTAAATAACAAGCCGGGTGTCAGTCAAACCGCCAGAGAGCTTCATTAGAGGAGGAGAGCACAGGATCAAATTATACGCCCAGTTCTGCTTTGTGTGAACGTGTGTGTGAACGTGTGTGTGAGGCGATTGGACGACGGCGGTGGAGACAGAGAGGAAGCGAATGCGCTGCAGAATGACGCAGCTGTGTGTCGGATTAGAGCTGCGTCTGTTTGTTTGTGTCTGACAGTCGCAGCCTCGCCCATTTTCTCCAATCAGGCAGAAAAACAAAAGCTGAATTATTCTCACATTCTCCTCCTTTTCTTCCACGTTCCAGTTTTAGCCGGATCCCGGACTCGGTTCTGAGCTTCTGGATCCACTGGAGCGGATCCAGGTCCGAACTCATGAATATATGAGCTCATTGTGAGAAATATTAGATAATTCTGCCTAAAGATCTTTAAGGATAATTCTATTACAAATATTTCCAAAAATAATTTTAAGCTTTCTTTAAAAAGAAGACAAGAAGAAAGTTTATCAGCAGAAAAACAAACTAAATTTAGGTAAAATGGAAACTGAAACATCTTGGAAGGTAAACTATGAAAACCTGAAATATTCCTTCTGGACCAGCAGGACATGAACTGTGGATCTCTGCAGAACATTTGGTCTGAGCCTGGACCAGTTTCAAGATTTTACATTCAGCTTTTCATTATAAAGTCTCGTTTGTGTGTTAAAATATGAGTTTTAGTAAAAAATCTTATGTTGGATATCTTAAATATGACAATAAAAGTGCCTGAAAATGTCTAAAAGTTGCAGTTTAAGATGCATGTTGAACATGTTTTAATCACAAATATGTTTATAAAAGTTAAATATTTCATTATAAAAGATGTTTTACCACAGAGATCAAAGGTCAAGCCAAACTAAAATCACAGAAAATGCAAAGACGACCTTAATAGAGCAGGAAACGTTCCTGATTATCTAACAAACTCCCAGCTGCATTTGGCCTTTTGGATGAAATATGAATCCATCCTGCAGCAAAAGTTGCAGCCAACATTAAAGTGACCAAAATGCTTTCCTAAAAAACTTAGAAGCAGAACTTTGTGAATCTTTTATGTCGTTAAAACTGCACATTCTTTAACTATTCCCCAAACAATCCAGACTCCTAAATGGATCTTCTCCTTTCTGCTCCATTTCCCTGCTCTAGAAATCAGTTCATGAAGACTTAAAATGTCATAAGAGAGGAAATCCATCACAGCGTTCATCCCTCTGTTTACTGGAGTTTGGAACAGGATCAACCAATCAGACGCCTCCGTTCGCCTCACTGATGGCGCTCAGGAAGGATTCTCATCTTTCCCGTTAACGACGCCTCAGATGAGGAATAGGTGGAGCTATTTTTAACCGGGCCTTATTTAAAGCTCCCCCGCCCCCTCTGGGTCCGGCGCTGACGGCTTCGGTTTAACGACCCTCCGCCGCGTCACACCTCGCCCTCTCCAATTTCCTCCTCTCCTGTCCAGGAGTTCAACTCATCATTCTGTCCTTCCAGACCAACAAACCCGCAAACCGCCGTAGCTCTGATGGCGCCCTGCAGGACGCATGCGGCGCTGCATGCGGCGCAGGAAGAGGAGGAAAGTTTTCCTACCTTTGTATCGGTCCAGAGAGGTCGCCGGCGTCCTGCCTGCAAGACAAGACACAGAAATGATTAGAGAAAACGTCTTGAAGAAAACCAAAAACAGAGGAAACAGTTTCATAAATTTTCCATAAAGGATTCTAAATTATTTTTTTAAAAATTCAAAAATGATGGTAATTATTGATAAAACATTTATAAAATTTTGCATTCAGAACATCCAGGCTGTTTCTCCTCCTGATAGTCCGATAAACCCGGTTCAGCTGATGGTTCTCTTCCTCTCTGCTCTGAGTCAAACCAACCTGTTCCCCTCCTGGCCTGTGGGGGCGCTGCACCAACAACCACTGAAGGAACCCACACAAAAAGCTCTGAAGACACTGAGAGCAACTTCCTTCTTCACCAAATAGAAACAAGATGGGGGCATCAGATTTTAGCGGTGGGAGGATTTCTCTTTAGTCTACAGACTATGAGCCATTTCTGCTGCTAGCGCTAAGCTAGCATGTTAGCTTTGGTTGTATTTACCCAGAATGCCCTGGGCCGTAGTCCACTTCCTGCTTGGTGTTCACGTATACATTTGAATCACACCAGAGTTCACTTTGGGAATTTTTAAGGCAGCTAAACGTTTCCTTCAGCTTAATGTTGTGATAGATTTTTCTATAGCTGCTCTGTCAGTCAGCTGGCTGAAAGAAGGCATCAACATTTTTCCTTCCTTACAGAAAAAACCCTCTAAACTCTCCAAGACTAAATAATACTGATATAAAATTCCAGACTGCATTGAACTCTGTGTAATGAAGGTTGCTGCATGGCTGACTGCAGATATTGCACCAGCAGATAGCCTGACTAACCACCAATCAGCTCATCAGAAAAGCTCAAAGTAGCACAACTACAGAAAAGTGAGAATATCAGAACTTCACTGTCTATGATTAATACCAGCTGGTTATTCTACATTTCTGCTTTTGTTTGTCTATCAAAAGAACAATAAATGTAGAAAATATTTAAACTTTAATAAAAAACTTTGCAGCAGCAGAAACAATAATTCCCTCATTCCAAAAACGGTGAAACAGTTGAGTCTCACTTTGACTTTAAGCTACTTTAAATCAAAAAGGAAACAGTTGGATGCTGATGAAGGTGGAAATCACATAGGATATTGGCAAACACACACACACACACACACACACACCAGGCGATCTAAATGGTAAATTGGTCGTGTGTGTCCTTGGGAACAGTTGAGAAACTTCTTCCTTCCTCTGGGTTTTCTCCAGAATTCCCTGCTGTTTCCTCTTTTCCCTCCTTCTCTTTTTCTTTCAGCCCTTCTTCCAATTCTCTGTTCCTCTTCCACTGCATGTAAATAAATTGGTCCCCAGGCCCCACCACTACACAACGTGTGTGCGTGTGTGTGTGTGTGTGTGTGAGCAAGCATAGCGCTCAGTGCAGACACACACACACACACAACCCTCCCAATCTCAGAGCAGCCCCTAATTAGCCAGAGTTTTATTGTCACAGAGGTAAATAAAGTAAAGAATGAGTTGGAGCACTGAGTGCTGAGGCTGGGAGGTGGGGTGGAAGGTGAGGGGGTGGGGGGGCGATGGGGTGATGGGGGGGGGCAAGTGGGTATTATGATGATGAAATGCGGCGAAAAAACTCGCAGCTCCTCCTCAACACGGCGGCCAATCACCGGCAGCGCCGCTCTTTGCATTTCAAAGATGCACTCTTGTCTGTTTCATCTCCCCAAAAACCAGCAGAGACGATTGTCCTGTTATCCTGCAACACACACACACACACACACACACACACACACACACACACATTCACACTCTGCAGCCACCTCCGCTTCAGTCCATTTTCCTCCAC
Organism: Alfaro cultratus; assembly: GCA_903066825.1. NCBI lineage: Eukaryota > Metazoa > Chordata > Actinopteri > Cyprinodontiformes > Poeciliidae > Alfaro > Alfaro cultratus. Next base: position 4,497 of record CAEFZX010014439.1, on the reverse strand, counting down.
CATGAATTATGAAAAAGGGGAAATGGAACATCAAACACATTCTGCTTGCTCTTCGACGTTTACATCGCGACACACACACACACACACACACACACACACACACACACACACACACACACACACACACACACACACCTGAGACACACTAAAACTACATTTCTATGTCTGCATGAAACACTTTCCTAACACTTATTATATTATATCTGGATGATAAAGCAGCAGAACTGAGTCAGATTTGATTCAACAGGATTAATGAAAACAGCAGCAGGATGTTCAGCCATGATGGAAAAGTAAGTACACCCTCAGTTAAATCAAAGCTTTAATTCACTATTTCAGTTCAGAAAGAAAACAATTATATAAAACAATTATATCAAGAGTTTCTATTAATATTGACAATTATAGCAAACAGCTAATAGAAAATCCAGATTTCTATATTAAATTTTTTTTTGCTAAACATTCAAAGTTTCTGAAAAACTGAATTCTGAGTTGTTTCATAAGTCATAAACCATTATCAAAATGGACAGGAAGACATTCATAACTATAATATCATTATAAATGATGCTGTTAATAGTTGGTATGAAACAGAGATTGGAACGGGGCCCAAGATGACAATCTGCTTAAGGCCCCAAAAAGCTTTGGACCGGCTCTGTGACATTTCTGAAATCATCTCAGATTTTACTTTACATTATTTATGGTTTGAAATATCAATCGTAATGTTTATGTGTAAAATTTCTCTCTCCACATCCTGGTCTTTATTTCCTGGAGTTAAATGAACCTCAGGCCGTTACAGAACCCTCCTGGTCTCGACGCTCTGAGGCAATAATGGATCAAAACTCCCAAAACAAACAACAACGGCGCTGCAGCCGCTTATTTCTCCACCCAATATTCAGGATTTGTTTTTGAAAGTAAAACTGTGCTGAGTGTCTGGTACCCAGCGCTCATTAGCAGGGTTTGTTTTGGCGCCGGCGTTCCCAGGGTTGACCTGTCAGTCAAACGGCGCCGCCGCTGCTCTGGGGGTTCTGGAGACGGTCGGGAGCTTCAGGGACCAAACCGTCAGGAAGCCCAGATAATTATGACTCGTTTGTGGAGATGAGAAGGAAACAGGTTGTGCTGTTCTGAAACAAAACATTTCACACATGAAGGGCTGCAGAGCAGGTCAGGAAAACCTCCGACCTCAGCAATCTGACAGGGTGTCCAAAGAGCGGCCCAGGGGCCATCTGTGGCCCTCGAAGTGATTCTGAGCGGCCCTCAACCTCAACACAAAAATGGCACAAACTTTTCTCCAGCTAAAAGTTGAAGGTTGATGCAGTCAAACAAATCTTAGTGAAATTTTCTCTACCTTTCAAAAAATATACAAGTTAAAGTCTCCAAAATATGGAATATAAAACACAAAGTTATAATTTAAATACATTTAGCAGTAAATAGAAACAGACGCTAAACTCCACTAAATAAAGCAAAAGTTTGTCAAGAATGAGCAACAGACAAAAAGTCCAAAGAGACTAGAAAAAACATTGTGAGTTTATATGTTTGTTTTTGTTTAAATGAGGTCTAAATAGCTGGATCGTTAGTTAAATAGTTAGTTAAATAGTTAGTTAAATAACTAGGCAGGTAACTTTATTAAAACTAGATTTTATGTTACTTCTCCCTAAGACTTCTTTATTTTATTAAAATATTACATTGTGTTAATTGTGCAGATAAAAATGAAAGAATTAGCTTCTTTTAAATAAATATACATTTTAATTCAAAGCTATAAGAAACTCAGTCTTTTGTGGCACTTAATTACTTTGAAGTTGGCGGTTTCATCCCATGAGGTGAAAGGTTTGGACAGCGCCGCCTCTTTACGTCTCATTTGTTTTGGATCAAACTCTGAGGAACCAATCAGATAATCAATGGGAGAAAGTTGGACCTTTAAATGTGATTCTTAAACATGCAGGAGCTCAAACAAAGTGGCTCAGACAATAGACAAGCAGCTGCACTGAGCATAACAGGAGCCCTTTAAATGGAAGCTGAAGTGTTGCACCTTTGTTAACATGGAAATGTCAGATTAGTGTTTAAAAAGCCTTTTGAAATTTCACCGTCGCTGCAGGAGTTTTCTGCCGCCACCGCTGACCCTTTCAACCCTCTTCAGCGTTTCACCCTTTTAAGGTTTTCTATTACGCCGCCTGAGTCAGAGCAGAATCTGCAGAGCCACTGAAAACAGAAACGTGGCTCTTCAGAGGGACGGCGACGAATTAGTCCAAAACAAGAAGCTTTCAGGTCCGGTTCTGGTCGTCCAGGTGGGCCAGATCTGGGTCAGCGTTGCTCACAGACGGGAGAGCGGCGTCAGCCAGACTTATGCTTAGTGACAGACACACACACACGCCACCGCGGGCCTGCCGGGGACGAAGAGCGGAGCTGAAACACGACGGGCTCTCGGGGCGGCGGCGCCAGGGTCGCCACGGAGACAGAGCAGGCGGCGGGGCCGGCCAGCACCGCGGGGCCATTCCAGACGTCGTGATCAACAAAAGATGTGACATGACGAAGCGCAGGCAAGAGCGCCACAACCAGCCGGCTGCCACGGCAACGGCGGCGAGAGTTTCTGGAGATCTGACTCCGAAATCTGATGAGAGGTGGCATGCTGGAGCCTCCTGGGGGCGCTGTTACTGACCGGGCTTTAACTGGGACACCGATGTCAACATAAAGTCTCATCTTTTATTACTGAAAGAAATGATACGTTTTCATAATTATTTGCACATGAAACAATCACTGCACTGATTTCATTTTATCAGATGACCCATTTTTTATCTTCTTTCTACATGAAGAATAAAAACTGCAACGCAGAGTGGCGTTTTGGGGTCACCGGGTTTCCATGACAACCATTAGATGCTCTCTCAGCAGCAGGAAGAGCTTCTCCAGTCCCATCAGCAGCATAAAGAGTTTAGTCTCTTCCTGGAGTTGATCATAAAGTTCACTATGAAGTACGGTGGAGGCCGTGTGGTGCTGCGGGACTCCAGGCTCTCTCTAATGTCTCAAAGATTTTTTTAGTTAAATCTACTACCTCTGATTTTTAACTTCACTTGCTGTTGCTTTGAGTTTACACAGAAGTTTTTCCATATTTAAGTTTTTGTTCTATTTCTTTTGACTGTTTCTGATCTGATCAGCTTTGATTCTGCTTTAATCCAACTTTTCAACTTTCTGAGACGATTTTCGTCCGACTACCCGGAATAAAAAACCCACCAACCTTTCAAAGAACATTTATTAATTTGGTCCATTATGATATTTAAAAATGTCCTTTTTGTTTCTAAAGTTCCCCAGAGACGCATGAAGGTTGAATCAGACCAACATTATTTTGTATTTTATCAAGTATTTTATGAGATATTGGCAGACGTATGAATCAACTTCATTCATAAACTTTCCATTAATATTCACTAAAAATAAACTAAAAGCAGGAATTACAAAAAAAGTCAATATTGGTTACATTAAAACTGTAATAACTCTTCCTGCTGAGTTAGATGAGAAACTTTTAAATGCTTTAGTTTGAACTTTGTCTGCTGAACCCGGTGAAGGTCCTGGATTCTGGAAACATTTCCATGGATCTGCCTCCCATGTGTGAGCGACGCAGCCGGACGGACGGAAAGGAACTGACGGTTCTGCAGAACAGAATTTCCAGAACCACGAGCCAAGAGAAGCGAAAAGCCGCTAAATCTCGGATCCGACCGACGTTCTGAGCCGAACGAGTCGATGCAGAGCAGCTGCTCATTGGTCAGCCGGAGCCAGGTGTGATTCATTCAGACTGATCCGGGTCATTACAAAATAAAAGCCTTTAAATAGAGTCTGAATCCTGGGTGCCATTTGGACCTGAACCAGCAGAAAATCATTTTATCACCAGATTCAGATTCAGACGATTTTTCCACTTCCTGTTCATTTTTTCCAGCTGGTGTCAGCAGCCCATCTGCAAGTACCAAACACTTCATGTTTTTATCGCTTCGATCGTCCTCACATCTCACACATGCAGCATCCCACTTCACCAAGCGCCCCTCGCTCCCCGGCCAATCAGCGCCGCCCATCACACCTCCATAAGCGCTGCTAAATTCCTCCTAAAGCCGACATTCACACCTTCACACAGGTAGACGTGTGAGGACCGCCACCCGGATGCCTGTTGTCGTGGTAACGGCTCTTTCAGATGATGTCAGACCCAGACTGCTGGCCCGGTTCTGGACGTTTGGACCTGAGAGACACCGACGTTGGCGCCGCGCCGAGGTTTGATCAACGGACAGACGACGATCCGACTGACTCAGAGACGCATCTGCTCATGTGCAGGACGGAGAGCACTGAGGGTCTAGTCAAAGTCCAGGGAGACACATCTGTCCTTCACTTAGAGTCTAGAAACACACATCTGTCCTTCACTTAGAGTCTAGAAACACACATCTATCCTTCACTTAGTCTAGAAACACACATCTGTCCTTCACTTAGAGTCTAGAAACACACATCTATCCTTCACTTAGAGTCTAGAAACAC
>CAEFZX010014438.1:0-27836 GCA_903066825.1 Alfaro cultratus | reverse complement strand
ATGTAGAAGCTGGAGTTGTGAGTGTCACTCATGGTGACAAGTCAGCCATGTCTGGCCATGATGGAATGTGTGATGGATAAGGATCAGCAGCCACTTGACCAGCTGGCCTGGAATGAAATTTTTCTTGTACACACACACACACACGCACACACACACACACACACACACACACACACACACACACACACACACACACACACACACACACACACACACACACGCGCGCGCGCACGCGCACACGCACACACACACACACACACGTCTCAGGCTAAAATATTATATTAATGTTTAAACTAGGAACAGATTTTAATAGTTTTATTTTATTTTTGCTAGTGACAAACAAGATTAATGAAAAGACTGATTTTTGTTTTCATATCTTTCTTCTGTCACATTTTTTGTACACCATCAAAGAGTTACATTCTCTTCCATTCCAAGAAAATAGTCAAAAGGAGATTTTCAGAGTTTATAAGAACTGAATAAAAAAATGTCTCTGAAATTAGGACAAAACTAAAAGCAGTCATAGGCATCAAACAACATATGTTAATATGGTTTTCAAAAATATTTAGATAAATGTAATGGTCTTAGGAACCAGCTCTAAATGAAAAACGACTGATCTGATTATATCACTGACCTTTGACCTCATGCAAGAAACATTCTTTAATCCAAACTTTGAACTTAAGTTCTGCTGAGAGAAAACTTTAACAAACAAGTTTCCAATAAGTAAAATAAACAATGGATGACATGAATGGACTGAAATATACATTGTTGTTTCATATAATAAATGTTGTGGTTAGAAATATTTCATGACAATTATATTTGCTCATGAAATATTGACAAATATAATTGTGAGAGTAAATTCAAATGCACATTTAATAATTTGTTTTTATGCTTAAAGACTATGTCATATTATACAACTTGGTGAAGTTGTATAATATTTAAATGACCTCTAATTAATGGGTTATTTTGAACGTTTTGGATGTTATACACATGATCTAACTTTTACTTACATTGTTTGTACAAAATAAAAGCTGATTAACCAAAGAACCAGAGTAATGTGGATAGTTAATCTCCGAGAACTGATAGTCTGATGCAAATATCTGTTGTTTTACTTCTGTTTTGCTGAGTGATTTTGTTCTTTTTGTGGCCCATCATTGGTTTCATCTCCACCTTTACGATGAAGAACACACACACACACACACACACACTTTCCATCTGCTTGTTTTCTGACTCCCCTGTGAGTCAGATAATTATCTCACTATGTCATCTGCCTTCTTTTTGTGTTACAAGATAGTATAGGACAGAGTGTGTCCTATGCTCTGTCTCTCCAGTAAAAATGTCTGGAGAGACTCTAAGTCTGTCCTGCAGAGGATCTGGGTTTCATTTTACTTGCTGTGAAATGCACTGGATCAAGCAACCTGAGGGAAAAACACTGGAGTCAAACGGGTTTGGCTCACCTGTTTCTAGTTATTACACTTATGACAGCAGTCTGTGGGAATGTGTGGAGATCAGCAGAGATGACAGTAACAGGAAGGCACATCTGAGACTCTTTAGCTTAAAACCAGATGATTCTGCAAAACATTACTACGCAAAGAAAAAGACAAAATGCTTAAACATAACAGAGACTGTGCAAAAACATGTTATATGTTATTTTTAATTAAACCTATAGGGGGTGCTGGATGTCAGCTAACACTGGGTTGAACACACTGAGAATGATGCCTTTTCTTGTCAGGTATTGTAAAACTTAAAAAATAAAATAAAATCTGAATATATGTTACAACAAGAAGCAATGATTTATGCTTGTTTGATAATGTATATAGAAAGATACATAAATTAGATATTTAAATGTAGATACTGAGGTAAGCAAAATATAACCAGACAAACATAAGAGAGAAACAAAGTAAATAAAACACCTTTCATACATGATTTTTCCTGGTTTTTATACTCTAAATATTGTAAAGAGAAAAACAACCAGAAGTATTCGAATTCAAAAAAGTCAAGAAAAAGGCTATAGTATGTCTTTTTGCTTCTCGCAGAATTGATTTAAAATTAGTGATATTGATTTGACATGACCGGCTTTGCTTGCCTGAATGAACAGAATAAGTCAAAAATACTGATTGGCTTGTTTGCAGTTGTGCAAATTCAACACACAAGATTTATAAAGTTGATGTCATTTGTTCAGCTGCAGAAAAAGAGAAACTCTACTTCAACATGCAGATCAGTAGCTTTGCTGCTGACTTAATATTAAGCTGCCATGATAAGTTATTGTTTCAGGTGTAACAAGAGTCAGCCTCTGTCACTGTGTGTCAAGCAACTGTCAGGTCATACTCATGACCTGGACACCTGCTGGACAGTGCAGGGGGAAAAGAGTTGAAGAGGTGGTGGATGAGTCTCAGTATCAGTTATGGTGATGCAGAGAACACAGCTGTGTGATAGAGAACCAGAGTACCAGAGTAATGTGAACAAGCAGCAGAGCTGTACCAAAAGAAAGAAAAAAACACCCACAGTTTGGAGACATGCAGTACTCATAAATGACCAGAGGAAGCACTATAAGACCACAAACTGATTTAGCAAAATGGAAATAAATTGACTTTATTCAGCAGTTTTTTGTCATTTTTACCACTGAAAGGGCTTTACACAACATTATCTAGTTCTTTTTTAAACTTTCTTCAGACTAGTTATAGATTAAGTCCCTAATGTCACAAAATGAGTAGGAAACAAAGAATGACTAATATTTCCGGGATGAAATGTACATATTTTAAAAGTGATTGTAACAAAACAGACAGGAGATTAACTAATTTTCAGTGTTTCTATGAAATAGAAATATCAATATTAGAAACACAACATTAGTAATAAAATATAATATGTTAGACTGAAAATGTCACACAGGAAACAAAGAGTTTAAAATTGTTCACAAAAGGTTTCATGATGTAAAACAATGTGAAAATAAACATCAAACACAATATGTTGTTTTTATATAGTGTTAACTTAGCAAATTAATGCAACTTACTGCATGCTCGAAAAACTGGATGAACGGATCTTATGATGTTCTCTAAAAGTACTGGCAGGGTGTTTATGTAAATGAAGAGTCCTGGTTTAAAGGCTTCATCTGATGCTGCAGAAGAGAAACTCCCATCAGGTCACCTTCAACAGCAACATGTTCTCTGTAGCTCTGCTGCTGCTGCTGGCTGCTGCATCCTGTGAGTCTTACAAAGACTGATACAATAATCACACCACAATGATTCCCTGCTGGTAACAATTTTTAATTGTTTCCTTTCACAGGTGTAAAGTGTGAGCAGTTGACACAGCCAGCCTCTATGACTGTGCAGCCAGGTCAACGTCTGACCATCAGCTGTCAGGTCTCTTATTCTCCGGGCAGCTACTACACAGCTTGGATCAGACAGCCTGCTGGGAAAGGACTGGAGTGGATTGGTATGGAACGCATTGGATATACCAAATACTACAAAGATTCACTGAAGAACAAGTTCAGCATCAGTTTGGATGACTCCAGTAAAACAGTGACTCTGAACGGACAGAATATGCAGCCTGACGATTCTGCTGTGTATTTCTGTGCGAGACTCCCACACTGACACAAACAAGCAGCAGAGCTGTACAAAAACCCCTCACTACCTCAACACCTGCTCTACAACTATTAACCAGAGGAGGCGCTTTTAGACAATTAACTTAATATATTTAAAATGAAAAAGTTTACATTTTTGCGTTTATTATAAATTTTTTGCACAGCTTTGGAAAAATATTTAAAATAAATAGCGATCGGGTAGATTCTGCAGTTATTTGACATTTAATAACTTGATAATCTTTTTTTAGTAATGCTATAGGCCCTTCATGTTGCTTTGTGACAAATATATTTATTGTATCACATAATGTTATGTAATTATGAACACTGCATGCTCACTTTAACTAACACTGAAATAAGATTATTGAATGGCTTATATACTTTTCAATCTCAAATTATGATTTTTAAATAGATCTTGTGTAGTTGATTTTAACAGAATATGGAGAGTTTTCGTTCACAGGTGTAAACCAAGAACTAAAAAAATGTGTCACACCAAACCCGATGATGAAAAAAATCAAAACAATCAAACAACAAAAACCAAAACCACAGTTAAATAAGAAGATAATCAATGAAACTAAAATAAAAAGCTTTAATTTAACAAGTATATTAACAACAACAAATAAATCAACTGAATGTGAATGAACCACATTTAAACAGATATTACTTCCTGATTAACTACCATATGGTGGACAGGAAAGACATCCTCATAAAATGCTTAAAATTGTCTTCATTAATGATTGTTCTCCAGATTAAAAGGCTCAACATTTCACATTTCAAAAATATGGAAAAAAAGTGCATGGAATAAATAAACTGGGCAAGAAAAAATGTTATGTGAAGCACACAGGGGTTTGATTACAGTTCCTTATAACACAAGAAGAAATGTCACCACAAAGCTACAATTGTGAAGCATAAATAACAAAATATAAATAAAAAAACAATAAAGCAATGCAGGTAAGTTTCTTATTTTGAGAGTCGTTGCAGTTCATAGCAAATTAACTATTGTCACTTAAGAATAGAAGCTTATCTACAGCTGAGAGGAGAACTGCAACTGAACTGAACTGAACTGGAAAAATCATTTAGTGACCGACTGCAGCATCCTGAGTGCAGGAAGAAACATTATCACAGGTCCTTCCTCCTAGCACCTCTTAAACTTTATCATCATCACTGCCCTTAACAAACACATTACGTTTTACATTCCTGATGATGTCATTTCAAATAACACCCCTGATGTTATGTTTAATATTGCTGTTTGATTTAAAATTAAATTAGATGCAATCAATTGACAAAAATCTTCTAATTCATTTAAATATTCTTTTTAATCACACCTCACAAAATCCAGGAGCTTATGTGAGCAAATGGAAGATGACAAATCTTCCATTAATGATAACTGATAAGGAGAGAAAGAACTGAACTCATTTTCCTTGTAAGATTGCAAGGGAGGCAGGTGCCTATTTCCAGTAGTCAATGAGCAACAGGTGTGGTGGACCCTGGATATGTTGCCTGTCCAAATACCAAAGTCCTAAAAACAAAATATTTCATAGCTTTACAGTCACACTATTAATACCGTCATAGCTTTAGAAATTCACAGATGCAGAAATGTCATATTTTTTTGTCAGAAAATGCAGACAGGCTGTTGTTAATTATGCAAATTAACTTTCTGATTTAAAGATTTGCTCTAATGTTCTCAGCTGCAGGAGAAGAGGAACTCCCATCACCTTCAACACCAACATGTTCTCTGTAACTCTGCTGCTGCTGCTGGCTGCTGCATCCTGTGAGTCTCACTGATGAAAAAACTGTATGGGCACACTGAATTTATTCGCATTGTCAGTTGAATTAATATATACTTTTATCCACAGGGGTGAAGAGTGAACAGCTGACACAGCCGGCCTCTTTGACTGTGCAGTCGGGTCAGACTCTGACCATCACATGTCAGGTCTCTTATTCTTTCCACAGCTCCTATGCAGCTTGGATCAGACAGCCTGCTGGAAAAGGACTGGAGTGGATTGGGATGAAAAGTGTTTATAACACATTCTACCAAGAGTCACTGAAGAACAAGTTCAGTATCGTCTTAGACTCTTCCAGTAAAACGGCAACTCTGAATGGACAAAATATGCAGCCTGGAGACTCTGTTGTGTACAGTATTACTGTGCCAGATGGAATGACAATGTCACACAGTGATACAAATAAGCAGCAGAGCTGTACAAAAACTTTTCAGATGTAAAAACTCAGAGGAGAAGCTGTTAGACAACAGAATATTTGTATCCTGCTCAGAACAACAACAACCATAAATAGTTCCTACTAATGCAAATAAAGAATTTCTGTTGTATGTTTCTATTTCTGGTTTTCAGGAATCCATCAACATGTGGTTTAGCAGATAAATTCCTTAGTTCCTCTCTTCAACAAACAGCTCAAAAGTTTGTATCAAAATGATGAGTGGTTCAGAAACTCCTCGGCCCATCAACAGTTCTAACACGCAAACACAACAGGAGGAGCCAATATATTGGAAATAATTTAAATTATAACAGCTGACAAAACCAGCCTCTCTGTGAAAAAAGAACCACAATATTTAATGTTCATAATCAGGTAAAAGTTACTGATATATATATATATAACTTCACTTCTCACTGAAGACAATCAGCATTATTAGATCAGACACGCTGACTCTGTTTCCTGGTAGAACTAAATGGATAAAGTTTCCCTTAAAATGTAGCAGACATATTGATTGGCTTGTACGTTATTATGCAAATAAAGCGCATATACATTAACTAATGCTGACAACTGCAGAAGAAGAGAAACTCTCACTAGATCACCTTCAACACCAACATGTTCTCTGTAGCTCTGCTGCTGCTGGCTGCTGCATCCTGTGAGTCTATCTGATGAGAAACTGTATGAACAGATTAAATTTATATTTATTGTCAGTTCAATTAATATATTTTTTTCATCCACAGATGTTAAGTGTCAACATCTGACACAACCAGTGTCTGTAGCTCTTCAACCAGGTCAGACTTTGACCATCAGCTGTCAGGTTTCTCATTCTTTTAGTAGCTACTACACAGCTTGGATCAGGCAGCCTGCTGGGAAAGGACTGGAGTGGATTGGGAGTAAAAGTATTTGGTACACATTCTACCCAGAATCGCTCAAGAATAAGTTCAGTATTGACTTAGACACTTCAAGTAAAACAGCAACTCTGAATGGACAGAATATGCAGCCTGGAGACTCTGCTGTGTATTACTGTGCCAGAGTGGGCGGCACCACACAGTGATACAAACACACAGCAGAGCTGAACACAAACCCTTCAGAGCCTCAACATGAAAAACACACCAGGAGGAGCTGTTTGACCATTGAAGACTTGAAACCTGCTCAGAGCAACAACCATAACTATAAAAATATTTATAGTTAATATTAGCTTTGCTACATTTTACTAAAGTCAGCAAATATTGCTTAAAATGTGGCCATACTTTCATAAAGTTAGAAAATATGGCAGTTGAATTTTACTATTATAAAATTTAACTATTTTATAATAGTAGAATTATAAAATAGTTAAATATGTTTGTTTTAACATATTTAAACTGTTTGCTTCTTTGCGATTTTGTGCAACTTTATTTGATTCACTACACATACAAAGTGCTATTTTTACACTGAGCAGACAATGTATTCAGAAAAATATGACATACATTAGGCAATTTGAGACATTGCAATCTGTAAATACATTCAAATACATTTTTCTTTTTATATGAGCTTAGCTTCACAAACAACTGGCTACAAGGTAACAGAGTTACAGCATAAATACAGTCAGTGAAAAGTGTTAACAGGGTTTTGATCTTAGGAAACCAAAACAAACAAAAACAGAAATGTTAAAATAAAAAATATTCTTGTGAAAAAATAACACATGTCAAAAGCTCAGATATCAAAATGAGAACACAATTTATATTCCCCAAACAAAAGTCACTACAGTCATTATAAAGAAGTCACAATATAAATCAATAATGTCATCTCAGAAGATTATTGCATATTTTCTTTCTTCACATCTTACTACCTGAACGTTGATGCTTCATATCAGCTGAAAATGAATTGGTTTATTACTAATTAAGATCAAATTTAACAAATTTACTTTTTAAGAAAATATAATCTGATATAAATGCACATTGAAAGAATAAACTCTTGGTATATCAAGTCCTTCCTTCTTTATAATAATGTAAATCACTAATTGCTGCTCTGTTAACTTACTCTGGTAAGTTTATCTTTCACAAATTCACACATTTAAGTTCAAAATCTAAAACTCACTATATTTATTTGACTTAAAGACTAGAAGATAGTAGAAACAACTAAATATGGCTGAAATGTTTTACTGTGTACATGTTGAAGCATTTGTAACCTAACTAAATAGAAACAAATCAATATTACAATAAGAAATTGTGATTTATGTTAGAATATGAGATCTTAAAGAGCAGACATGACTTTCATTAATATCAATTATTTTTCTTTTTCTTTAATTGATCAGAACATATGAAAACAATGCAACATTGTCAAAATCCCCAAAAATGAGAAATGATTGAATTTCTACAATGTATTTTTTGTCCGCAGTCCTGTTGTCATAAGGGGATGGATACAATTTTTCTGCATTTTGTTTCTCTAAATGATTTGAAAACAGTAAAACTACATTGAACTTTAAAACAATGAGTTGAATGATTGATTCATAAAAGTAAAAATTATTCTTACATGAGTTTAATTTACTTCCAGTGGGAGGAGTTAATGCAAACTATCTGCTTCCATATATTTTTACAGCGAGTCCAAGTATGTAGTAAACACTGGAGAAACAGTCAGTAGACTGAGCAGAAGTAGACATCCTCAAAAATGATTTTACCTGAGGTTGTGGTGTTTTTTTTCATCCTATCAGTTAACTGGACAGGTAAGAACAAAGGATACATTTAAATAGCTCCCTGATGAATACACATCACATTATGATAAAACAATGCTCTCTTGTTAACATGGTAAACCTGTCTGCAGGTACTGATGGTCAAACACTGACTGAGTCTGAATCAGTGGTTAAAAGGCCCGGAGAAAATCACAGACTGACCTGCACATATTCTGGGTTTGGTGGTGATTACTGGAAGGCTTGGGTCAGACAGGCAGCTGGAAAAGGACTGGAGTGGGTCTCAGCTATCGATGGTGGTGGTGGCAGCACCTACTACTCTCAGTCAGTGAGAGGAAGATTCACCATCCCCAGAGACAACAGCAGAAGTCAGGTGCATCTGCAGATGAACAGCCTGACAGCTGAGGATTCTGCTGTTTATTACTGCGCTCGGGTGTCACAGTGACACAGAAAGCAGAAACGCTGAACAAAAACGTTTCAGTTGCATGACACAAAAATCCTCACAGGTGGCATCATCAGACCACTAAATCATTTAGCTCTGTAAAAAGGCATTTTCTATCATTTGATATGCTTACATTCAAAATGTTCTTAGAACATTTAGTTCAAAAATTGGGATGTTCTCACGACAATTTCAAAATTGAACTGCTTGAAAGATTAAGTTTACTGCACTCTAGCATTAAGAATCAATGTGTCATTATCATAAATAAATAAGAGCTCAAATATGGAAACAAAATAAATTGTTAAAACATTCTTCTTACTAGAGGAAACAACAAAAATAATAATTAAAAATGTTTTGTCATGATGTTAAAAGCATTATATTTATAATACGACTGTTGCCTTGGTGCAGATTGGGTTTAGGTCTTTAAACCACCAATAAAGTGAAGTTCTTTATCACATTAGCACCTTCCTAAAAAAAAACAAATTAAAATTATGTCTTACTAAATAAGACATAAAAAGTAATAGAAATAGAATAAAAATAGTAATAAAATAATTTAAAAACAAGATATTTCTGCTTAAGCTTTAAAATGAAAAACCAGACCTTAGAATCTGAAGAGAACTGTAATAAATAATTATGACTGCCATATATATCAAAGCTTGATCTCAAGATCTGATATAAAAAAACTTGAGATCAAGCTCTATAGAGCTTGATATAGGTCAGTTAAAGGTCAAAGGTAAGTTAACTTTCACAGTACAAGGCATGTTTTCTGATCAAATATTTCAGAATGTGTGTTTTTTAAGATATAGATATAAACTCATCTTCAGTAATTTTGTTTCTAAAATTACTGGAAGAAAAGAATAGAGTCAGCAGGAATAACAGGGAGACAACAAACACTTTCCCAGTGGTGATCAAAATAATGTAATGTGAACATTGTAAATTCAGACACACTGTCCCATCTTGTACCTGTCCGGGGTGTAACCCGCCTCTTGCCCGTTGACTGGTGGAGACAGGCACCAGCACCCCTTATGATTCCACTAGGGATTAAATGATAGAATGGATGGATGAACATCCCTTATTGCTGATTGACAGACATTTTAAGCAGTAAGTAGACAAAGTGGCTGGATGTCATTATGCAAATAAAGCACACTGGTTTAAAGACTTGATCTGATGCTGTCAGAAGAGAAACTCCCATCAGATCACCTTCAACAGCAACATGTTCTCTGTAGCTCTGCTGCTGCTGCTGGCTGCTGGATCCTGTGAGTCTCACTGAGGGAGAAACAAAAGATGTGATCACACCACACTGACTGCTCATTTTTATTACCAGTTCAGTTTCAACGTTTTTTACTCTACAGGTGTGAAGTGTGAACAGCTGACACAGGAGACATCCGTTACTGTGCAGCCAGGTCAGCGTCTGACCATCAACTGTCAGGTGTCTTATTCGGTGGGCAGTTACTGGACGCATTGGATCAGACAGCCAACAGGAAAAGGATTGGAATGGATTGGCACTTCATGTGACGGATGCAGCCCAAGCTTTAAAGATTCACTTAAAAAAAAGTTCAGTATCACCTTCATTTCTTCCAGCAACACAGTGACTCTGAATGGACAGAATATGCAGCCTGAAGACTCTGCTGTGTATTACTGTGCCAGACAAGACACAGTGACACAAACAAGGAGCAGAGCTGCACAAAAACCTCTCTGAGCCTGAAGGGGGCAGAAGAGGATCAGTGACACAAACACACACAGACAAGTTCACACAAAACTATACTTTTAATACCTTGTGTATTAAAAACTTGTTTACTAGTGAATATGTTGGTTTGAAAACATGCAGTGAAAATCCAGTGTACAGGGATCACACACTTGTTTCATCAAAATACAATTTAATCATAATCAACCCCTATGTCATGAGCATGCTTAACTGGAGTGGGACCCCATATAAAACTCTATCTAGGATCTCATTCAGCACCTACACATTAGTATAAGAACCTCATGACTTGTAGATTTGGTTAACATTTATTTGGTAAGTCAGTAGTGAGCAAATAAATGTGATTTATTCAAATGACTAAGAAAACTCCAAAAGTATCACTTGCAAGATTGAACTATAATAACAGTGAACCAGCTCAGCTACACAGCAAAAATGGAGATGTAGAGAACAGGTGGAAAATCTTGCTAAATATAGGTTGCATTAAAAGAGAAAAATAATGGCTTCATCCTGGTTCTTAGCTCTACATCTACATAATCTGTGCATCACTCTGTAAACTATTATACATCCACCATATGGTAATGTTAATTTTCTACCCAAATAAATGTGAACACAATGCACTCAACAGATGGAAAATAATAATTTAACACGGACATTGTTAATTCAGAAATATTATTTCTGGATACTGGTTAAAAGAAAAAAGATAAAACCTCTTGCAATATGTGGTCAAAAATACTAAGAGGCAGGACTGTCATTATGCAAACTCCAGCAGACCAGACAAAAGATCAAATACGTGATGTGACGTAATTTTTAGTGCACTGATTGGCCGCTTAGTCATGCAAATTCAGGTTTTATACACTTGATCTGATGCTGTCAGCTGCAGAAGAACAGAAACTCCCATCAGATCATCTTCAACACCAACATGTTCTCTGTAGCTCTGCTGCTGCTGCTGGCTGCTGCATCCTGTGAGTCTCACTGAATAGCTGAGTTTGAATTATTTAGACTGCTTGCTCTGTGTTAAAGTGATACATCTATTTAATCTTTTTAGATGTGAAATGTGAACAGCTGACACAACCAGCCACAATGACTGTGCAGCCAGGTCAACGTCTGACCATCAGATGTCAGGTCTCTTATGATCTGGGCTACTGGACAGCTTTTATCAGACAGGCTGCTGGGAAAGGACTGGAGTGGATTGGGATGAATGATAGCAGTGGAAATTTACGCTTAAAAGATTCACTGAGGAACAAGTTCAGTATCAACGTAGACACCAGCAGCAACACAGTGACTCTAAATGGACAGAATATGCAGCCCGGAGACTCTGCTGTGTATTACTGTGCCAGATACCACACAGTGACACAAACAAGCAGCAGAGCTGTACAAAAACTTCTCACAGACGGGGAGCTCATAGACCACTGAAGATTTGAAATGTGATCAGAACACATCATCGCCTGAACACCTGTTGCATACAGTCACCAGAGGATGCGCTTCAAATCATTTTTATGATTGTTTACATTTAAAGTAAGCTAATAGGACCAAAATTACTATACTTGGAAACATAATCATGACGAAATGAAATAAACATGTACAGAAATTGAAATTAATTTTGTGATGTAATTTGCTGCAAATACTGGTTTCAAATTCATTTTATAATACTTAAAGAGGTAGCATTATTTATTCTGTAGGCACATAGTGCATTAGTAACTATGTTACCTTGAGTTGTTATAAAAATACTTATATATCAAACATGATTCAAAAGACATTTAACTTTGCAATTTGACACCTTGAAATTGGGCCACTGTCTCTTTAAAACCCAGTAAAGTGGAATCATAAAAAAAAAAATCTCTACTGCCTGATCACCGTTAATGATTAAAATCACTTACAACTGAGTAGAGCTGAGTCAAGCAGTGGGAGAAAAGGACCATAAGTCCCTCCTTCTTTATGCTAATGCAAATCACTGATCTCTGCTGTGTATTTCAGTCCTGCTGACTCATGTGTCATTTGAGTCTGCAGCCTCAAGATGATGAACACACTCACTGTCCTTCTTCTTGTTCTCTCTCTGTGCTGTAAGTTGTCCTGCTTCTTTATGTTTTATGTCATAATACTGATTAAATGTCAGTACCTTTGTAATTCTCATCAATGGTTCTCTATTTCGATGTAACCAGGTTGTACAGGTCAGAGGATGGAATCCATTCCTTCCAGTTCAGTGGTGATAAAACCTGGAGAGACTCTCAATTTGTCCTGCAGAGGATCTGGCTTCACATTTACTGACTACGTTATGGCCTGGATAAGACAACCTGCAGGAAAAGGACTGGAATGGCTAGGATTAGGATACTCCAGGCAAAGCAGTAACAGATATGCCAGCAGTGTGAGAGGACGTATTGAAGTCAGCAGAGAAGACAGCAACAGCATGACTCATCTGACATTATCCAACCTGAAGCCAGAGGACTCTGCTGTGTATTACTGTGCTGTTGTAGAGCACAGTGGTTAAAGTGAGCACAGAGGCTGTACAAAAACTACATGAAATAAATTTTTATGTCAGCCTGAAGGGGGCAGAATAGTGTCAGTGACACCAACAATACAAACATTACAGATTAAACTATGTAGCACCAACATTAATACTTTCAAATATCATTACATTTTATACCACAAGGTACGGAGCTTTTTGTCACAGGATGAAATCTGTTCCAACGTTGCAGAAATCACAATAATGCAAAATGACAATTTGACATAAAACATGCAATAAAAATCCAATGTGCCAGAATAACACATTTTTTTTACACCTTAGGTCACAAATATTCACTAGAGAACAAGATCAGCATTAAATCAATACCTTCCAGTAAAAAATGACTCTGACTGAACAGACTGAAGTTGATTCTGTCAGACAGAGAGTAACATTGCCATTTTTTTCAAGTACTAAGAATAAATGTTGTTAAAACTATAATTGACTTTAATGCTACTTTATGGTGTTGGAAGACATAAATTTTTGGTTATGCAAATCTAAACCTTTAGGTTAAAAGAGTTGATCTGATGCTGTCAGCAGAAGATAAACTCTCATTAGATCACCTCCACAGCAACATATTCTCTATTCCTCTGTGACTCTTAGAGCCTGAACCCATGTAATATAATACCATCAGAGGAGGCGCTCCAAGATCGTGGTAGATTCAGATTGTACTAGTTTAACTAAAATACAAAAGCATTTTAAGGTCTATTCTCTGAGGTACAGGGAACTAGTGTAAGGACTTTAAAACTGGGGGAATGGGCTATATTTTCTTAGTGTTAGTGAAAAAACAATCACCAACATTTTTGATCAGCTGCAGCTGTCTGACTTTTAAGCAGACCTGTGAAGACACTGTTGCAGTAATGAACAGCTGTCAAATCAGTAATAAGAGGCTGTATTTTTGACACAGTAAATTAAATCTACAGGACATTTTTGTATTTTGTATGCCTGTGAAGAACTGATTAAAATAATTACAAGTACAGAAGCTAATGTTCACCACTATGAAACATAAGATGCTCAATATATTGTATATGACTTATTTTCTTAAAAAACCTGATTAAATTATAAATCAGTTTTTTTTAATGCTGGCTGAAAGACTATAATGGAATATTTTGCTGTTTTGTTAATTATGCAAATGTGAACTTTCAGTTTTAAGGAGGTGATCTGATGCTGTCGGCAGCAGAAGAAGAGAAACTCCCATCAGATCATCTTCAACACCAACATGTTGTCTGTAGCTCTGCTGCTGCTGCTGGCTGCTGCATCCTGTGAGTCTCACTGATGCAGAACCACAGATAATACAATCAGATACATATTGTCAGTGTATCTGATCATATTGATCAGTGGTCAGAACAGTACAGTGTTTTCTGTTCTGATTCTGATTTCTAACATGTTTGTCTGTTTTCCACAGGTGTGAAGTGTGAACAGTTGACACAGCCAGCCTCTGTGACTGTGCAGCCAGGTCAACGTCTGACCATCACCTGCCAGGTCTCTTATTCTATCAGCACCTACTGGACAGTATGGGTCAGACAGCCCATTGGGAAAGGCATGGAGTGGATTGGTGGATCTGGCATTGGACACATCACAGTGTTAAAAGATTCACTAAATAACAGGTTCAGCATCAGTTTAGAGGGCTCCAGTAAAACAGTGACATTAAATGGACAGAATATGCAGCCTGAAGACTCTGCTGTGTATTACTGTGCCAGAAAGACCACAGTGACACAAGCAAGCAGCAGAACTGTACAAAAACACCACAGTCTGAGAATAAGTATGCACTAATAATCAAAGCCACAGGAGGTGCCCATGCACCACTTACAATTTTAAACTGAGAGTCAAAGAGAAACATCTCAAATTGTTAATGTGTTAAAGTGTCTGTTAAAGATTAAATTAAAAAAGTTATGCAAAACTTGGATGAATATAAATGAATTCAGAACTTTCATATTGTCTTCTCTAATTGTTGATCTGGTAAAATATCCATGCTTCTGAAACGTTAGTATTTCAGTGCAATTATTTTGTTCCCTGACATTCAAAAAGTATGATTATTTCAAGAAGCAGATTATATATTCAGAAGAGAATGATAAAAAATTAGGTTTCCTAATACACTCTATTCAACAGAATGATGCATGGGTATATTTTATAATTATTTTTTTTGCTTTGCCTTAATTTATTCTATTTATTGTGGCTATACAGCCACAAATCAAGTGGAGTCTTATAAAAACAGTCTTATAATATACATGGCAGTGT
This sequence comes from Alfaro cultratus, assembly GCA_903066825.1. NCBI lineage: Eukaryota > Metazoa > Chordata > Actinopteri > Cyprinodontiformes > Poeciliidae > Alfaro > Alfaro cultratus. The sequence continues at coordinate 12,513 of CAEFZX010014438.1, read as the reverse complement.
GATCAGACCCAGTTCAACATATGTTCATTAATCTGTTGATGGATTCCTAAAAACAGGAAATCTAAAACCACCTCTGTAAATTCAGAAATACTGTTTCTGCATGCTGGTTGAAAAAAAAAAAAGATAAAACTTCTTGCGATATGTGGTTAAAAATATTGAGAGGTGGGCGGGACTGTCGTTATGCAAACAGGGCCATTCTGGTTTAAAGGCTTGATTTGACACTTTCAGCTCAGAAGAAGAGAAACTTCAATCAGATCACAGTCAACATCAACATGTTCTCTGTAGCTCTGCTGCTGCTGCTGGCTGCTGCACCCTGTGAGTCTCACTGGATAACAGAGTTTAAATTACTTAGACTATTTGCTCTATTTTAAATTGATATGTCTATTTAATCTTTTCAGATGTGAAATGTGAACAACTGACACAACCAGCTGCTATGACAGTGCAGCCAGGTCAACGTCTGACCATCAGATGTCAGGTCTCTTATTCTCTAGGCTACTGGACAGCTTTTATCAGACAGGCTGCTGGGAAAGGACTGGAGTGGATTGGGATGAATGATAGCGGTGGAAATTTACGCTTAAAAGATTCACTGAGGAACAAGTTCAGTATCGACGTAGACACCAGCAGCAACACAGTGACTCTAAATGGACAGAATATGCAGCCTGAAGACTCTGCTGTGTATTACTGTGCCAGACGAGACACAGTGACACAAACCAGATGCAGAGCTGAACAAAAACCCCTCACACCTGAACTGATGCTTTACTAGTAAACAACCAGAGGGGGCGCCTTATGCCCACTAATGAATTTAGATAATTTCCTAAATTTTCTAAGTTTTACATAGAAAACATTAACATTACACCACATTCAGTAAGAATTTGCTTTTATTTGTATATTTATATTGGTTCAATTGTTCAAATTGGCTTTTGATTACCTACTATTGAAAGCATATTGATGCCTAAATATAATCTAAGACAAAATAACACTATTTGGAAGTCAGTTAGGTTTTTGGAGTCGAATAAGTTACATAAATCATTTTTAGGTTACACAAGCCAAAACAAGACAGGACTAATCATATTTTCTTTAAAGAATGTGATGCAAATTAGCAGGTCCCTTTTTATTGTGCTTCTTGAAAGATTTTGTTTTCAAGTCGAATTTTTAATTCAGCCAGTCCAGTAAACAAAACAAGTACAAACAAAGAAAGACAATCAAAAGACAGGCATCTTTTTACGGTTTCTCAAGTATTAGAATCCACTTTATATATCTGCCAGATTTTCTTGTCATTGTACAAAATTATTATCTATCCTTTTTTTCACCTTATCTTAAAATCAAAAATTCATGAAGAGTAAAAAAAAAATTAAAAAAAATAAATAAATTAAAATCTTAAACAGGGTTAGTTGAACTTAATATTGAAATTGAGCATGTTCTCAGTACATAAAATACTTCAGTCTTCATTACTGCTGTGTATTTCTGCCCTGCTTACTAGTTTGCAAGTTTGATCTCCAGCATTAAAACGATGACCACAGTTCAGTCCTCTTTTCAGTTCTCTCTATGCTTTGTATTTTTTTCTGCTCCTTTATTTTTTATATCAAATGTTTTACATCACATAAGTTGACAAAAACAACAAAGCTTGCAAAAAAGTGTATAAGAGTTAGAATAGAATTGATCATTTTCATTCTTACTGAGAAAAGAAACTATCTGGCTTTCCTTCTCTGACTGTGTGACACAGGTACAGATGTAAACAAAAAAGACTCAACGGTTCTTGTGGTTTGAGATTTCCTGTTTTTTAGGAATCCATCAACATGTGGTTCAACAGATTAATTGTCCATTTCCACCCTTCAACAAACAGCTCAAAAATGTGTATCAAAATAAACTAAAAAGGTTCAGAGACTCCTGAGTCCATGGACAGTTTTGACATAAAATCATCCCAGGAGGAGCCGTTAGATGTAACTTTTGTCATAAGGAAATGTTCAAGCAATTTCAATGTAAAGAAAATTTAGAAAAGTTTCTCTAAAATGTCTGTGAAAGTATTGTCATAATCATGGCAGCACTGCTAAGTTTTCTTTATTGGGTTAAAAACACACACACACACACACACACACACACACACACACACACACACACACACACACACACACACACACACACACACATTCTGACCACCCACATGTTCAGCCTGGGACAGACCAGCCATTTGAGAAACCTTGTTACCCTCCATGCTCAGAATGGGTTGGGAATCATCCCATCTCTTTAAAGTGCGTTTTTAACACAAAACTGTAAGTGTGTTTCTTAATGGATGTTTGTTTTTAAAATGTAAAAGTATTTTAAAAATGTTAGCTTTAACAATTTTTCCAAAGCCTTTTTGGGCAATGCATAACATTTCGACAAAGACTCTTAAAGTGTGTTGGCTTCAGGCTGTCAATTAAAATTCAATGTCCAATAAAAATGCATTATAAAACAAATAACATGTTTTTAAATTAAAATAATGTTAACTAATGCCCCATAGCCCTATGAAACAAAGCAATTTTGTATTGAAGACTCATATTGATTTTGTGGCTTTATGATAAACAATGCTGGCAATTTTAATAAGTTTAAGAAAATATAGGGTGTCTTTTTTTCCTTTGAAAAATTTTATGTAAATCTAGACCAAAAGTCACTGGGATAACATATTCTTCCAAGAAGAATATTTTCAAAATATTTATTTTATAACTATATGAAATCCAGGTATATTTTTTCCAAATGTTGCTTGAATTAACACATAAAATTTCATCAATGTTCAGTCAAAACTAACAGACTGGTAGCTGGTTACATTATGCAAATTAACCCTTGACTTTTAAAGACCTCAAACTGTCAGCAGGAGAAGAAGAGAAACTCCCATCAGGTCACCTTCAACAGCAACATGTTCTCCGTAGCTCTGCTGCTGCTGCTGGCTGCTGCATCCTGTGAGTCTCACTGAGACAGAAACATTTACAGCAGGATCAATCAAAACCGACTGATTACCATTTATATTGTAATTTTAAATTTAATATTTTCCTCTTCAGGTGTGAAGTGTGAACAGTTGACCCAGCCAGCCTCTGTGACTGTGCAGCCAGGTCAACGTCTGACCATCAGCTGTCAGGTCTCCTATTCTCTGAGCAGCTACAACACAGCCTGGATCAGACAGCCTGCTGGGAAAGGACTGGAGTGGATTGGGATGAAACATACTGGAGGTTCATACTACAAAGATTCACTGCGGAGCAAATTCAGTATCGACTTAGACACTTCCAGTAAAACAGTAACTCTGAATGGACAGAATATGCAGGCTGAAGACTCTGCAGTGTATTACTGTGCCAGATACCACAGTGACTCAGACAAGCAGCAGAGCCGAACAAAACCCCCAAAGAGCCTGAACACCTGCTGCTTGCAATCACCAGAGGAAACACTCCAAGACCAATTTTTGTGCAACTTTTAATTTCACACTGATGTATGGCTCTATGTATATGATTATTTTTATTTGTTTTTGTTTACTTGGTGTGTTGTTTTTTTAAAAGCTTATATAAATACACATAATATGGAGTGGTATTTGGAACCACAATAATAAAAAAACAATAAAAATGTAAATTTCATCATCTGGTGGAAATATCTGTTTGACTAAAGCAAGATTGAAAATTATTATTTTTATTTCAGATAAGTAATCATACAATCAGGAAAAAAGTTTAATGATTGTTGTAAGATCACTATCAATAAGTTTATCAGTGTGATTGACTGAAAACACCTCCGTACACCTGATTTCTGTAGTGAAGTTCTGCTGCCAGCTCTCCGCTACATCCTCTGATGAAGATTTAAGGCTAAAGCCGAGAGAACTTTTGTCATGTGGTGATACATAAATAATATTTTATGAATATTTTGCTTTTTTGCATGTTTTAAAAAGACTGTATAAAATACACCCTGAGTTAAAACAGAAATATTGCTATAATTTTAGCCGTGCATCCATTTATTATCTTCTAAAATGTTTTCAGACTTTAAACTAAGATGAGTTTTGTTTATACTTTCAAGGGGAGGAGTTTATGCAAAGTGATTGCGTCCATATTTGCATGTGATGTTAGAGAGTTTAAGAAGTGCAGTAAACCAGCGATAAACACTGAGCAGACTTGAACTTATGATTGCTTTTCTCATTCTGTCAGATAACTGGACAGGTAAGAACAAAGGATTGCTTCAAATAGCTTCTTTGGTATTTTAACATAATAACAATATCCTTTGTTTGCAGTCGTTAATTATGAATATGTCTGCAGGTAGTGATGGTCAAACACTGACAGAGTCTGAGTCAGTGGTTAAAAGGCCTGGAGAATCACACAGACTGATTTGCACATATTCTGGATGTGATCAGCATTACTGGAACGCTTGGGTCAGACAGGCAGCTGGAAAAGGACTGGAATGGGTCGCTACTATTAGCTGGGATAGTAAAAACATTTACCACTCTCAGTCAGTGAACAACCGGTTCACCATCTCCAGAGAGAACAGCAAATATCAGGTGTATCTGCAGATGAACCGTTTGGCTGCTGAGGATTCTGCTGTATATTATTGCGCTCGAGTGTCACAGTGACACAGGAAGCAGAAACACTGAACAAAAACTCCTTAGTTGCTTCATACAAAATCACCAAAAGGGGAACCATCAGATCAGAATTTTTTTAATGTTTAAATTAAGGCTTGTGCAGCATTTATAATATGAAACATCAGTTATAGACAATAAATATATTTACATATCTAAATATATTTTAAAGCATCATCTTACTTCCTTTTAAACTTTCTGCCAATTCATCATTGAGTCATTGTTTTTATGTGAAAAATGAAAACTCAATTAATTATATAAGTAATATATCATTCAATTCAGATAGATTTTATATTTGTTTTACCAATTTGGACTGTTTCATATTGCAAAATAATAACTTGATCAATTGATCAGTTAGTCTGTATCTCCTGATTACTGCATTTATGTACCAATTTGTTACCATTTCTGTAAAAAAAAAAAAAAAAATCTGAATGTGTATTTCTTTTAATATAAAGATAGAAATATATCTTTGTTATTTTCCTCAAAAAAAAGTGGAAGAACAGGAGCAGCATCATTAGTTTTCACAAAGAGTAATAGGCTGTTATTTTTGTTTCTCCTGCAATAGTGAAAACAATTTAATATCAGCCTTGCTAATTCAAGCAAACTGTCCCTCAGTCCTGGGTGAAAGAATAGAAAGGAGAAAAAGCACTAAGTGGCTGTTTATCATTATGCAAATGAACTGTTCTGGTTTATAAACTTGATCTGATTCTATCAGCAGTAGAAGAAGAGAAACTCCCATCACTTCCAGCACCGACATGTTCTCTGTAGCTCTACTGCTGCTGCTGGCTGCTGGATCCTGTGAGTTTCACTGAAACATTTACAGCTTGATCACACTAAACTGTTAAATTTTTTAATAAATCTAAATTATTTAATATTTTTACACTTATTCTGAATTCACTATTTTTCTCCACAGGTGTGAAGTGTGAGCAGCTGACCCAGCCAGCCTCTGTGACTGTACAGCCAGGTCAACGTCTGACCATCAGATGTCAGGTCTCTTATTCTCCGGGCAGCTACTACACAGCTTGGATCAGACAGCCTGCTGGGAAAGGACTGGAGTGGATTGGGATGAAACATGGTGGTGGAGATTCATACTACAAAGATTCACTGAGGAACAAATTCAGTATAGATGCAGACACTTCCAGTAAAACAGTGACTCTAAATGGGCAGAATGTTCAGCCTGAAGACTCTGCTGTCTATTACTGTGCCAGACGAGACACAGTGACACAAACAGGCTACACGCTCTACAAAAACTCCTAATCTGAACAGGTTGTACCAAACCACCAGAGGGGGAGCTCTAAGACCATTTTTATGTTATTTTTTTTATTAGAACACTACATAATATTTACGCTTTTAATTTTTGTTTACCCTATATTTGTATTTAACTGAACTGAAATCAAATGCATTGTTTGTTTGCACACAGTCAGCAAATAAAGGTGAATTTGATTCAAAGTTGTTTTTAAAAGGAAAGTCTGTCAATGTGACATTGCACTAAAAATAATTGTATATATTTATTATTATCAAAAATGTACTTAGTGTATTAGAAACATTCAGTTTGGTTTAAGGAATAAATCAACATGTCATTATGCCCATCAAAATATATTTGAGGAGTTTTGGAAGAATATTTTCCTTTTCCCGACACCTAACCCATTAGTTTTTTCTTTCTTTTTTTTGGCAATCTGACCCAGTAAATAACAACATCACCATGAATGAATGCAGATGATAAATCTGCATTTATCAAGACAAACATCTGAAGTCAGCACTAAAATGCAACCCCTGACCCCTCCAGGTTTTTCTGGTAAGTTTGTATTTTTAGGATTCAGTCTCAGAGCACAGAGTTCAGGCTGCAAATCAACAGAATAATTACCTCACTATCTAATGAAATGATAAACAAATTTTTACTTCAATATGATAATATGGATTCGAACAACAATAAGAACATTATTTCTGGCAAATACAAACCTGAATCATTAATTAATATTCTGCTTTCAGTGTTTGCTCATCTTATCTAACTTTAATAGTTGTTGAGCTACATTTATAATAATAGATGCTAACAACATAAGCTGATGCTGCAATTCTGATTGGGTGGTTTATTTTTGGTCCTCCCTGTTTGCAAAGTAAACCTACAGGCGTCAAATATAAAACAGCTCCAAACAGCAGCTGAAGCAGAAGAAGAAAAACTCCCATGATATCATCTTCAACATCAAAATGTTTTTTGTGGCTTTTCTGCTGCTGGCGGCTGCTTCCTGTGAGTGTCGCTGAGGGAGAAATAATGAAATCACACTTAATGAATGCTATCTTCTTTTAAAATGTTTTTTTTTCCCCCTGCAGGTGTAAAGTGTGAACAGTTGACACAACCAGCTGCTCAGACTGTGCAGTCGGGTCAACGTCTGACCATCAGCTGTCAGGTCTCCTATTCCCTCAGCAGTTATGCAACATTTTGGATCAGACAGGTTGCAGGGAAAACACTGGAGTGGATCGGTGCTGCACGGACTGGATACACCACAAGCTACAATAATATGATGAAAGACAAGTTCAGCATTACTTTACAGGATTCCAGTAAAACAGTGACTCTGAATGGACAGAATATGCAGCCTGAAGACTCTGCTGTATATTACTGTGCCAGAGAGTCACAGTGACACAGACAAGCAGCAGAGCCGTGCAAAAACTCCTGAACAAGTTACTTCAAACCACCACAGGGGGACTTTTCTGTGATTTATATTCTATTTTGTTTACTGTAAGCTATACTTGAACTGAATTCACAATCTACCATGATTTGAAATTCATTCAAAGGATTGAGATGGTTTATGTTTCCATTTAAAGATGACGTAAAAGTCTAATAAACTTTTCTATCAATCTCATTAATGAATGTTTCATTAAGCTGGTTTTAAACAATATTAACAGAGGTTTCAATACAAAAACATATATATCACAAATAAAGTCCTAGCCCTATAAATTCCCATCAGTCTCTAAACTCAAACTTCATTTCCACGAATGAAGAAAGATAGTTTTGTTTTAGAACCTGTTGAAAGAAACATTTTAATACTAGCTAGTTGTCTTCTGTCTATCTGAATCAAAGCTTGAAATAGCAGAATATGACAAACTGACCTTGAGCTTAAAGGCTTTGTGTAATTAAGTTCATTGAAATTAAATAAACATGAAGGAAAAGTACACTGAATGTTTTACTGTTAACCAAATTTTTTTCATGTACCCATTCTTAGCTTGATTTCTAACTATAACTCACCTTGTTAATATGTAAAACAAAGCAAAAAAATATAAATATGTTTTTGTATCGAACGGAGAGTTTGCAAAAAAGTGCTACACATAACAGTAGATGGCAGTACAGGAGTGACACACACTGTGAAATAAACAGCTCATGTTATGGTTCATGATTTCCTGTTGTTGTAGGATTTCCATCAGCATGTGGTTCAACTGAAAAAATATTGTCGCCACAAAAAACTCTAAAAAGGCAGCTATAAATTATTTAAAGCAATTTCTGTTACAATTTTATTGATTCATCTGTTTTGATAAGCAGGTTTTAATAAATAAAACCAGTTTATAAATAAATAAACCTGCTTAAAAGCTTAGTAATTTTTGATAAAAGTGTAATCAAGTTGATGCTAAATTATTTGAAAATTATTTCCAATTTCAAAATGTTTCAAAATAATTTAAAATAATCACAAAAATTAGTTTTTATAGATCAGATGATTTCTGTTTCTATTCTAGGAGGAGTCAATGCAAATACTGACGGCTCCACAGTTACATGTCTGTTTGTTTAAGAGCAGCAGTGAATTATTGGTGAACACAGTTTAAACAGAGACAAATGGCTGTTTCTACAATGATTAGATTTGAGGTTGTTCTTGCCTTTAGTATTTTGTCCATGAACTGGAGTGGTAAGAAAAAAAAAGTACATGCTTGATGAAAAGAAATGGTGGTGAGAGAATCAATAATTATCTGTTTTTTCTGCAGGTACTGATGGTCAAACACTGACTGAGTCTGAATCAGTGGTTAAAAGGCCTGGAGAATCTCACAGACTGACCTGCACATATTCTGGGTTTGGTGGCGATCCTCATATAGCTTGGATCAGACAGGCAACTGGAAAAGGACTGGAATGGATCTCTTATATCAGCAGTGGCAGCAGCTACATCTACTACTCTGACTCAGTGAGAGGCCGGTTCACCGTCTCCAGAGACAACAGCAGAAGTCAAGTGTATCTGCAGATGAACAGCCTGACAGCTGGAGATTCTGCAGTTTATTATTGCGCTAGAAGAGCCACAGTGACAAAGAAAGCAGAAACACTGAACAAAAACTCCTCAGAGCATGAATAGTTTTAACAAGAGGAGCCTTAGCACCACTTATCTTTGTCACAACCAACACATACAAATTTCACACTGAAGAAATAACTTTGAGTCCTTTCAGAAGATTTTAAGTGTATTATTTTCTCATTAGGTTTTTGGATTAGTATTTAATGACCAGAACAAATTAAGATTCAAAATATACACAAATGATAAACGCATTCCCATTGATAGGATATTTACTGTTTATTTTCATTTTTTTAGATTTTGCTTTCAAACTGTTTAAACGAATTGAAAAACTTGTGTTATTATCCATCAAGGAGAGGTGGAGCTCTCAGACCACAAAGGAATTTAGACTGTTTAATAATGAACAGCACTTCAATGTTTACATTCTCTGTGTAAGAAACATTGCATACAATAAAACTTAGAACAAGTACATTTCTGATTATTTTATGTATAATTAATGGATTGTTTAAATATAGGCCTTTCTTTGGCGATGTTATTGTCACTCGATGGCACTCTAGGATATTGACAACAGTTCAGAAATACTAAATAAATAAATGAATAATAATTCAGATTTGCTATTCGACAAATCCTGGCTGCTTATCTATCATCTAGAACCACTATATTTAAAATAAAAAGATCATTATCACCTCATAGACACACATTTGGAGCACTGTCAGAGAGGACAAACTGGATTAAAGAAACTTTGATCCTCATTTTGTAACTGATAAGCAGCAATAAATAATTCAAAAAACGATCGAAAAGTGTTGCATTTGTCTTAGATCTGGTGTTTCGACACTCAACTCAAAAAACCCACAATGACAAAAAACAACAACACAGAGAGTTCATATATTTAAAGAAGAAATAAGACAATAATTATCACTGGATATTATTCTCCAATGTGGTGACAATATGGCTACATTTAATTATATAAAAAATGTTTTTGAAAACAATTTTCTTTTTAAAAAGAAGATGTTTTGAATCTTTCATTTCCTGTCATTCATCTTATGATCAGAAAGTGAAAAAATTGGGACTATAACATATTATATCTAGTAAGAAATCAAGTATAAAAATTATCTTTTACATTTACAACAAAATTAAAGGTCAAGCATGGTGAATCTACTTGGTCCTGAAATGAATAGTTGACGTTTACTTCAAACATACTGACAGGAAGGTTCGTCATTATGCAAATCAAGCCTTGTGCTTTAAAAACCTGATATGCTGCAGTCAGAAGAAGAAAAACTCCCACCAGATCACCAACATGTTCTCTGTAGGTTTTCTGGTGCTACTGGCTGCTGGATCCTGTAAGTCTCTCTGAGTATAACCATGTTTTCTGTTTTTTACTGTTCTCACTGTGATACAATATTGGCTGTTTTTTTTAGATGTGAAGTGTGAGCAGCTGACCCAGCCAGCCTCTGTGACTGTGCAGCCAGGTCAACATCTGACCATCAGATGTCAGGTCTCTTATGATTTGAGTAGCTACTGGACAGCTTGGATCAGACAGCCTGCTGGGAAAGGACTGGAGTGGATTGGGATGAAATACACTGGAGGTTCACACTACAAAGATTCACTCCGGAACAAATTCAGTATCGACTTAGACACTTCCAGTAAAACAGTGACTCTGAATGGACAGAATATGCAGCCTGGAGACTCTGCTGTGTATTACTGTGCCAGATACCACACAGTGACACAAACCAGCTGCAGAGCTGAACAAAAACCCCTCAGAACGTGAACAGATTATATCAAACCACCAAAGGAGACAAACATGTTTAGCAGGCAAACATTGTTTAATAAAATACTCTGTTCTGCACAGAACATCATGTGGCAGCATAAGAGTGAAACACATCCACAAAAATGTTTCAAATGCACAAAGATCCGATTAAATGTAATTCCGTAAACAAACTGTGTTCAAGTTTCATTGTTGATTTATTATTTTAATATAACTTAATATGACAGTTTTTGTAGAAACAAGTGGAAACTGATGTAAAGCTTTATTTGTTTTGGTAAAACAGGAATCCATATCAAATTATTTAAAAATGATTTCAAATATCAAAGTGTTTGAAAATAATCTGAAATAATCGTCCAACTTTGCATTTATGTTGAGTTACGTTTCTATTCCACCAGGAGGAGGAGTCGATGCAAATACTGTTGGTACGGCTCCACTTTTACACGTCTGTTAGTTTAAGAGCAGCAGTGAATTAGTGGTGAACACAGTTTGAACAGAGACAAATGTCTTCTACAATGATGAGATTTGAGGTTATCATTGCCTTTATCGTCTTGTCCTTAAACTGGAGAGGTAAGGAAAAAAAAAAAGTTTTTAACCAAATTCATGATTGATGTAAAGAGATGGTGGCTAAAATGTTTTAATTGTTCTGTTTTTCTGCAGGAACTGATGGCCAAACATTGACTGAGTCTGAATCAGTGGTTAAAAGGCCTGGAGAATCACACAGACTGACCCTGCACATATTCTGGGCTTGGCAGTCCTAACATGCACTGGATTAGACAGGCAGCTGGAAAAGGACTGGAATGGATCGCTTACATCTGGTACAACAGTGGTGGTATCTACTATTCTGACTCAGTAAAAGGTCGGTTCACCGTTTCCAGAGAGAACAGCAGAAGGCAGGTGTATCTGCAGATGAACAGCCTGACAGCTGGAGATTCTGCTGTTTATTATTGCGCTCGAGATCCACAGAGACACAAAAAGCAGAAACACTGAACAAAAACTCCTGTAATCATGAATAGTTTAAACAAGAAGCCACCACAGGGGGAGCCCTAACACCACTTTTCATAGGTGACTGTCTCTCTCTCCTTAAAGGTTCTTTTGTCTTTATTGTAATTAAATGGAGTCATTCCTTCCAGTCCTGTTCTGAGCAAGCACAATACAACTATTCTATGTCATTTTCTTTATTTGTTTAAATTACAACAGAGTTGTGTTTGAAATAAATTCACATCACACTTTTTGATATATTTTTCATATCTGGATAGACCTTCAGAGGCATATAAAATTTGCTTCAAAAAACTACATAAAAGTCAAGATAACTGTTGCAAGGTGCAGCAAATAGGTAAATATTTCAGTAAATTGCTTTTCAACAATATTTAGGTAAGATGCACTACATAAAGATATGTCAAATGATTTACCAGAATATTCTAAACTATAAAATCTTCTATTGCTAAACTGCAAACAGAAATTTTACATTCACAGCTAAATACTTATGTTCAGTTTCAAAATTACCTATTAAAATAATACATTTTAGTAATAACTACTCATTTTCTGAACATATTTACCAATGCTTGAAAATTCTATCAGAATCTAAAGGACTGACTTGAGATTTAGAGGCTCAGGGATCATTGACACTACAAATGAATGAATAAAACTTTTCATGCAGCCATTCTTGGTTTTATTTCTAACTCTTACTCATCTAATTTTATTGTGTGAAACAAAGCCAAAAGAGACAAACATGTTTTGGAAGGAAACAAAATGTTTAATAAGACTTTACAAAAAGTTCTGCACACAACAAAAGGTGACAGTACAATAGTTGCACACACTCTGTGTCATAAGGTGAGTTGCGAGGAGGTGAGGTAAACGCTGTAGACCCAGGTAAACAGGAGTAATGATGATTTTAATGATGGAAAAAT
>CAEFZX010014436.1:0-39953 GCA_903066825.1 Alfaro cultratus | reverse complement strand
CCCTCAGTCACTCGCTGTTTTACTTCCGGCACGGGGCTCCGTACACCTCTTCCACGGAATTTCGAGCAGGGACTCCGTCGTCCCTCACGGATTTTTGTGCAATTCTATGGTACCTGTTAGTGTCTAGAATTTACAGGGTTTTTTGTTACGCGCAATGACCCTCAGTCATTCGCCATTTTTCTTCTAACAAGAGGCTCCGTACACCTCTTTCACGGAATTTCGCTCAGGGACTCCGCCGTCCCTCACGGATTTTGTGCTATTACAACATAGAGTATACCTCCTTGTTGTAATAACAACAAGGAGGTATACTTGTTGTATACAAGTTGTATACTTGTTGTATACCCTTGTATACAACAAGTACCACACAGCTGTGGTAGATTAGCTGTGTGGTAGCTAATCTACCACACAGCTGTGGTAGATTAGCTACTGCTGCTATCAGCTAGGCTAACACAGCGGTGGTAAATTAGCTACTCTAGCTATCAGCTAAGCTAACACAGCTGTGGTAAATTAGCTAATTTAAACACCTGCCCTACTGATGACTTGGTGTGTGGGTTGCCTTTTTTAATTAAACTGAAACATCAAATTCTGCAGAACATCAACATGTTAAGGTTCTCATAGTCAAGTTACATAGCTGACCTACTTTTCTCTCCTTTGCTATGTTTTTCAATAAAAACTTTTTCCTGGCTTTGTTATCTAGTCGTATTGTTGACAACTGGTAGCAAAGCACTATGAAAAGGTCCGAACTCACCCAGCCTGTTGACGACATATCGGCCCAGGAAACCCGTGGCTCCAAACACGGTGGCGGCGATCCCGCTGGAAGACGAGCGACCTCCCTTCCCTTTGGGGATGACGGCATGGTGCAGCTTCCTCTGCTGCGCTGCGGCAACGCACGCAGCTGCAGACGCAGCCTGGCTGCAGCTGCCTGTCAACAGGAGCAGAGAACCAATCACCAATCAGGCCAGCGGTTCTGTATCAACACTATATGATATAATGCAAAAATCAATGAAATGCATCAGAGACAAGTTTTTATTTCTGTAAATGGCCCAAATCCATTTCTACTGGCCGATGCTGAAGCGTTTTGTTTGAAGCTTCAGGTTTATTTTTCTAAGGACTAAAAACACAAGAGAAACAAATGCATCACAAGTTTTGGTTTTTCTTTTTTCTTATTTAAATTCAACAGGAAATGAAGGAATTAAAACAAACCTTCACCAACATGAAGGTGGGATAAATGACAAGCTTTACACACTAAAATATCTTTTTTCTTGTTTTCTTAATAGCTGCAGTCAAAGTACTGGAAGGCTGCGGAATCATGAAATTTATGCAGCTACATATTTGCTTTTATAGGAAGCAGTTTGCACAACTTCTAACGATAAAGTAAACAGAGTATTATTGATTATTGGTTGCTTTTCATTCCTATTAATCCATTATTGTCCAACAAAACTGTTTAATCTATTTTATTATATTTTATGTATTTGACAAGGACTAAGTACAAAAGCATTAAAAAAACAAATACAAAAATATCAGTTCTTATAGTTAATTTCCATTTGCTGTCTTTCATTTAAGATGAGAAACATTATTTTAAACTAACCAACAATCTGATATTAATATTTGTAATCACCCAACAATCAGTGATGTTTAATTAGTCCACAAATGTTCTGGTTTGCATCATAAATGGCTTTTAATCTTAATTACAGAATTTATCTAAGATGTGGAGAAAATCATTGTTTCCTGGCAGAATTTTTTTTTTGTCTCCGCTTTTAATAAGAAAGAAATATTAAATTCTACAGCAGTTAAGAGTAAATAAAGGACTTGCTAAATATTTGATGATCTCAGAATCCAGTTTACTTACAAAGCACTAAAAAAATGTCAAGTTTAGTCAGGGTATTCTAAATATTAAAAATACATCAAATCAGAAACATTGTTATTACTATGCAACCTCACACAGTGCTTTTAATATTTGAGTTAAAGGATATAACTGGTGATACAATCATGCGTTTGCTTTAATCTTAAATAAGAATTTTAATAAAATTATTTTGTTGAATTTGAATGAAAACTTCCCTCATTTCAAACTTCTTATCCGTAATATAAACCTGAAGAATAAGAGCTTTTCGTTTAGCTCCGATTATTTAACTAAATAAATTATGTTTGGACAAAAACAAGGATCTGTTTTTACCGAAGGCAGAAAAAATAAAAACTCGGACAAACAAGCCTTCCCTCCAGCGCAGTGCAGGATCATTACATTATGTTGTATTATATTATATTACATAAGCACTCGGGTAAAAAAGCAGCATTTTCATCCCAAAACATGAAGATCCAGATTAGCTCCAGCTCAGCTAGCGGATGTTAGCAAGGTCACTGCGGCCGGGTTCCTTTCTACCGGCCCGTTCACGCTAAAGCGGCGGAGTCCGTCAATAAGTATCAAATATTACGAGCTGCACGGCGTGTGCAATCCCCTAAATACTGTTGTGACACTACTCACTTGAAATCTTTGAAAGGACACCCGCAGGACGGCTAACCAACACTACGGTCGCCATCTTTCCGACTACGGCAACCGCGTAGGCCAAAATTAAATGTGCGTATGTTGTTGCGTATCTAATGCGGGATTCGCTCCATTCTGGTCCACCGGCGGGAGAGTTGGTGGTAATAGAGATCGAAACTTTATAAAATATACATCAGTGAAAAAAATGAACGTTCACCACGAGTAGTGAGAGTCGCATGGAAACAGGAACAATCTGTTAGGGCGACATAAAGACACAAACAGCTGGTTATATCTTTAATTAAGTGAGACGAGGAGCCAAACCCAATTGTCGCATATTTATTAGTGTATTACTAATGTTTAGCATTAATTTGGGACTTATTTTGATTCATTCACTTAACTCTTCTCATGCTTTTATCTGGTCGATGTGACAGGAGATGTTGCGCATAATTTTCAGCTCTAAATATTGCTCAGACTCCGCTTACATGACGTGTAACGAAGTGGAAATGATGCAGACCCCAAATAAAAGTATTTATTTTGTCAGTTAATTCTGATGGCGGGGGGTTTCAGCCCCATTAAAACACGGATGTTTGTTCCCCAACTATTCAAATAACTGCAAAATGAATGACATTGTTCAGTTTCAAGTTTTCAACTCCATAAAGGGTTTGGATTCAACACAGAATTTTATGAACTTCTTTGTAGTTAAAAGTACACTATGCTTCAATTCTCCACATTCTGTAAGGCTTTGTTACGAAATGCATATTTTACAAGAATAACAGGAATTTTCTTTGATCCAGTTAGTCAAAATGCAGCACAACACTTGCACCACTCTATCATTTTTGACATCACTCCTTTATTTTTGACATCACTTTCATGTTTTTATTTGAATAAATTTACTTATTTATTTGTCATCAATATTACAGTCAGTGTCTGGAAACTTTAGACTAGAAAAAGAAACTTTGGTATGCAAAACACACCAGGTGAGTGAGAAAAATGTGAAATTATTTAAACAAAATGTCCTTTAAACAACGTTTATTTCAGCATAAAATACATAGAAATGACTTTGAGTTCTTGTATTTACAGCTACAATACATCATCTAAGGATTAAATTATTTAGCCTATATATTTTGATGATATGTGCTTTTATATAAGCTGGCTCTGTAAAAAAACAACAAATAAAATCAGTTTAAATGAATTTTTTGCAACCAATAAAGTTGGAGAATCTTTTTGTTAAATAAAAGGGATCTGGCAGAACAGCACAAATCATATCTGGACAGGAAATGTCAACAACAATAAAGTGCTGGATCTCTAATACTGCAAGGCACAAACTATCAATAACAGGATTGTCTTTTTGTTTCTAATATAAAAATATTAGGAATAACAGACATACAAAGTGATCATACAGTAACAACACAACAAGTAGAACCTTGTCTAATTTTAAAATCTGCTCCGTTTTACATATTTATAAGAAAAGACAGCAGAAATATATACAATATTCTCTTAAAAATCCACATTTCAGGTTTTAGTTCAATGAAACAAACTATCAACTTAACCAATTAAAACGTATCTGATGAATATTTCTTTGCTGCTGTGATAAAAATCATTTGGCTCAGCCGTTATTGGACTCAATATTTCAGCATTTTCACACCAACATGAGGAGAAATGAACAAGAAGCAGCAGGAGATTTTCTGTTTTCCAGCTTTAATTCTTCTGAAGCTAAAAAGTTAAGCTTGTTCTCTTTTCGATGCACAGCAAAGATTTGATTCCAGAAATGATATCAGGCAGGTCCAGATGCTGCTGTAAATCTAATCCTGTGTCAAATAAAGTTTCATGTTTCAGATGTGATGAAATGAAACTGGATCACGACTTCTATAAAATACGGCCGATGACTTCAATTTGACCAGCTACCAAAACCAGAAGATGTCCGTCGTTGTTGATGTTTTTTCTCCTGAGTTTCTCCCATCATGTAGAAAAAACCCACTTCACTGAATTCAGGGTTTCTTCCTGTAAGTCCGGACCAGAACATCCATATTTCCCAGCGGCCCTGAACGCATCCCGATCCTCCCGGCCTGCTAGCCGTCTTTCCGCTCTGTGCTCATTTCTTCTTGTGGTTTGATGATGATGTGGACCGGCCGCTCAACGCCTTCGCTTTCACACACTTCCTCCTCCGCCGAGGCGCCGAGGGGCCGCAGGCGTTCGCCGGACGCCATCTTTGATCCGGCCTCGGAGCCGTCCCTCTTCAGCTTGTCATTGCTGCCATGTTCTGCTCCGACCTTCTCCGCTGTGCAAGAAAAACAAAAACAGTGCAAACATCACGGTTATTACCAGGATTTTTGTTATCATTGTAACTTTTAGTTTGTCTAATTCAATTTTAATTAGTTTTAAAGTGCAGCTCCTAGTTTTTATTAGTTAAATATAGTTTAGTTTTAGCTTTTATTAGATATAGTTTTAGCAGTTTCAGTTTTTTCAGGTCACAAAGTATTGTATTGTGATTATGTATACATAGATTGTTATACCACTGATATATATTTGACTGTTTTCTGACTCAGCTGAAATTCCATGACATGTTTTAGAAAAGTTTCTGCTGCTTTGTTTTTGTTTTATGTTTTACAAAATGAAGGTTTGATAATATACCTAAACTTTTTTCAGTCGATACTTTGTGTTCTTGACAACGACAGGAAATTAAATATTGATTATCTATTTCTGTACTAATTTCGTCTTTGTGTGGGTTTTTTTCTTTAATTTTGACTTGTGTATGGAAAAGTTTTAAAAAATTACAGATAAAATAAATAAATTTGAAGCATTGATTGGATAATGAATACTCAGCAGAAAATAGCATTTTCAAGAAATCTCCATAATTATTGTTGAACAACCAACTGACTGGCGTTTTCTCACAACCTTTGCAACCTTTTGCAAACTGATCACCGCCAGGAGGATTATGGCGGCACTTATGACATAAACTGCTTGTGTTGGGAAAAAGTTTGATTCATAAACACAAAAACAGCAAATTGCATCTATAATTTCAGTATAAACTCTTTATGTCGTTCCAGTTAGTTATAGTTTTGCCCGTTAGTTTTTATTTATTTCAGTTAATGAAAATGATTTCTCAGTTTCAGTCTTTACTATTTAATAACGTCGGTAAACACGTGACCTGATGCAGTTTATTCCCCAGCGTGCGTTCCTCTCACCAGGCCTGCTGTTTGCTTGTCTGTCTGCGCCGCTGCAGTTCTCTGTGCCCCTCTTCGCTGTCGGCTTGGTTCTGGATCTCACTTTGTTGAAGTTTCCTTCCAGGATCCACTGGTGCTGCAGCCCTTCATCGGGAGTCATCCTCTTCGCTGGATCCCAACTGAAAAGCAAAGCAAAGAGTCGCATCTAGAGAGCAAAGAGAAGCTCTGCGGAGTCCAGAAATGTTTAAACTCACGCGAGGCAGCGCTGGATGAAGTCCAGGAACAACGGATCGTTGGTTTTCAGCGCCGCTGACATCTCGACGGAGTTGGGTTTCCTTTTCTTCCCTTTGCTGTTAGTGATGTTCCTCGGGTTTCCTTTGGAGTCTGCAGTCATAATGCAGCCGTGCATTTAAAAACAGAGACTCATAAAACAGGATTCAGTCAAGGTGAACAGGCAAACAAAGGAATAGCAACTGCAAAAGAAAGACTTGGAAAAATCCTAAAGATTCACCGCAACAGAAAACGTCTCTTGTGAGAGATGTTGGTTGTTTGTGGCTGATGACATTAAGAATGGAGAGAAGACCTCTGAAGCTACAGATAGTTATCTATATATTGTGCCCTTAACTGTGAACAGGAACGTTCTCAACGTTCTAGAATGTTCCTGTCAAATTCTGCAAATGCGCAAAGCTGCATTTTCATGATAAATGAAATTTATCATGAAATCCTGAAATTTTGATTTCTAACGTGCAGAAAAGCAGGAAGCATCTCCTACATGCAATTAACTCAAAGTCAAGTCAAATTTAAAAAATACTTCACTTATCCCTGGAGGGAAGTTAAATGATCTAAATCTTTCCAAAGAGTCATCATTAGTGATGATGTGGACAGGAAGGATCTCCAGTAGCAGTCAGTCTGCCAGGGAATCTGGAGAGGCCTCTGACTGAAGATCATCATAACATTTCAATATTCATTCCACAGCAACACGTCTAATGTCACATTAGCGAATTGTTAATTATTAATTAATAATAAATTACTAATTATATTGATGAATAATTACCTAAGCCAAACATTGATGCACATTTTGATTCCCAACACTCTTTTTCATCTAGCGACTATTTTACGGAAGAGAATTAGGATCACTGAAAAAAATACTTTTTTTCTCAGAATTTTAACTTTCTGAAGTCAGAAAATTTCATAATTCAATTTTTTTCCCTCAGAATTCTGACGTTAATCTTCTGAGATCAAAATTCAGAGTTCTGAGAAAAAAGTCTCTATTTTGAGATTAATCTTCTACTATTTAAGTTCATCAGAGAAATATTTTTAAAAATCTAACATTTCCTATTTTCCACATTTGCCAGCCTTCTTTTCAAACAAACTGTTAAGTAATTACGTATCAAGGTGTCTGAATCTGAATATGTTTGCAATAAACAAAATAAAACCATTAAAGTGTAGCAGACAGTGTAGCTTTGTGAATTCTGGCTATGCAGCATCATAACTGACAGAACAGGTCAGACAGCCGGGCGAATAAAAACAATAACCCTAAAACAATAAAAACAGGCTCGACCGAAGAGGAAATCAAATTCTTACCGAAGAATAACTTCCTCCTTGATGCCGACTGGACAAAATCATTTGGAGGCGTCCCGAGAACCTGCAAGTTAAAAAACCAGAACTCTTTAAGTCAACAAGTTCTGAAGTATTTTCCTCCTTTTCAGGATTTTCTGTCTTTTAAATTTAGAAGAGAATCTTTTCCACATGGGTGAAAGCTGGTTTGGAAAGTTTTGCTTGCTGAAGCGTGTCGGAGTTTTAGTTTGTGGGGTCCCACCTCCATGATGCAGGCGATCTGCTCCACCTCGCTCTCCCCGGGGAACAGCGGGTAGCCGGTGTAGAGCTCAGCCAGGATGCAGCCCAGGCTCCACATGTCGATGGCCATGCTGTAGGGGTGACCCAGGATGACCTCTGGGGAGCGGTAGAAGCGACTCTGGATGTAGGTGTACACTAACGACGGCGACAGGAAAGAAGAGAAAGAAACGACACATTACAGCCAGATTATAATAACATGATTATTTAAATGTTTAATTTACAGAAATAATTAAAAATAGAATTGTGCCTCCATTTTTTTCATTTTAAAAATTAGCATTAATTATTTAATAAATTATTTTATGTTCCTGTGCTGAAGCTCATTGGGAATTAATTTATAAACTGTCAACAGGATTAAATCCTTGACATCCGATTGGCTGCTGCTATAGAGACCCTGGCGTGTGATTGGTTGCTTCAACCAGAAAACAACTCCCTTCATCCTTGTAGGATGTTAATTACAATTAATTCTATATGTAATATGAATGAATGAATATAATTTAATAAATATATATAATTATGAATGACTGGCATAACATAACCACGTTGTCCACCTGCTGCATGTATACATATTGTATATTTTTATTTTGTAATTATTTATTTTGACTATTATATCAAACTATTTCCTATCCTGTGAACTTGTTTGCTGGCAATGGAAATAAAGTGATTCTGATCAATTATTTTCTGTTCTAATAAATTAGTGACCATTTAAATAGTTTAAATAATAGTTTGTGTCTCTGGTCTTTGCCGTGTTTTATTTTATAATTGTTTTTACCTCTTTGCTGTTCGTAGCAGCTCGATCCGAAGTCGACCACCTTGATGTTCCCCGGCCCTCGCTGAGACAGGAGGATGTTCTCCTGTTGAAACATTTTCACACCTTCAGATGGACGCAGTACCGCTGCTGTCCACAGGAGGGAGCTCACCGCTCTCACGCTGAGCCAGTGAAACACTGAGGCAGCTCCGTACCGGTTTGAGGTCGCAGTGGATGATCTTCTCCCGGTGCAGCATCTGCAGGCAGCGCAGCAGGGCGTGGGCGAACCGCCGGATCAGCGCCAGGCTGAAGCCCTGGAAGTTGTTTTTTTTTATCAGTTCATAAAGGTTCACCCTGTCAGAAGGGACAAGGCAGGATTCATCAGGCTGCTGAAGAACATTCACAGGATTTATTAAATCACTTCTTTAAATTAGATTTTTTATGTCATTGCTGCAGAAAGAAGAATGTAAAAGTTAACATTGCCTCATGTAGAGGGTTGAGGTTACCCTGAGTTACCTCTGTAGTTAGGCTGCTGCAGGACAAACTGCTGGAGGACAGAAGAAAGAGTTTTCCTCACTTTCTTCTCCTACTACTCTCCAACTTGCATTACTTGCTGCTATTTAAGCTGCTCACTTTATGTTTTCTCGTCCCAATAGAAGCTGCACCTGATCTGGGTTCTGATTGGCTGTGATTCCTTCCTGGAGAGAGTCAGCTGAAAGAACTAATTTGTACTTTCAGGAAACAGAAAGTATTCCCGGTTCAGTTATTCTGCTTCCTGTTGTGTCTCTGCTCCGTCTTCTCAAACCAGGTTCTGGTTCTGGTTCTGCTGGAGGTTACTCCCTGTTAATATGGAGTTTTTCCTCTCCACTGTCGCCACATGCATGTTGGGGATGCTTTAAGTTAACGACCAATCGTAAGCGATCGTCTGTCGCTACGTCCAGCAGGAGTCGCATCTGTGTTTCCGTTGACCTTAAATTTGTGCTAATAGGAATTCTGAAAGTAAATTAGCTTAAAGCTGCAACTTTAAATGTTTCACATATTTGTTGAAACTGTCGCCATGTTGTGACAGTTAATGACTGATAATCTGTAGAAGAAAAATGGAGCTCTTCACTTCCTGCCAGTGTGATCTAGAAACAATCAATCAGAGCCAGGAGGCGGGGCTTAGTGCTTTCAATCATGCGCCCGCTCTCGCTCCCACCCCTTGATCTTTGCTGCACTGCAGCTAGCATAGCCTGTTGTTAACAGCTAGGCAAGTTAGCATTACGTTTACATGATGTAAAACACTTTTAACCTCCATGACACAAAAATGTGCTTTACAAATAAACTTGATTGGTTGATTGATTCATTAGTGATTTTAATGGCATTTCTTATTTAATGAAAACACCAATTGTTATTCTTAAACATGTTGGATTTATGTATAATGGAAACGTGGCTCCAGACTCGATGCTCTGAAGGATTTCTTTAGATAGAAACTTTTTTAACCAGTTTGAATAATAAGCATTTCTGTTGGACTCACATTAAGAACCTGATTGTGCTCTCAGGAACAGACTGGATCTGCTGCTATTTCCTGCTTCTTGTGATAAGACCTTTACTCTGAAGAGGAAATGCAACTGGATCCTTCGCACCATGAAGCATGATGGGGAAAGAGATAGGCCCTGATCAAGGCTTTAACTAAAGGATACAGTGACAGTAATGTTAGACAAGGTGCTAGTCCAAGGCGTCCCCTAAAGGTCACTCAGACTGAGCCACACATAAAACTTCATCCCTTCAAATGCAGATCAGTGGTTTACACACAAAGGAAATCTCTCAGCTCCTCCATCCGTCCAGCTGCCAGTGAAACTAGGAATCCAGAGAGTCGGGTTCAAGGTTGGGGCTTGTATGTGTTAAAGGTGACACGCCTCCAATTAGAGGATCAATTATTCATCAGAGTTGATCATCTGCTGCTGGTACTGACCCGAGGAGCTCAAAGGAGATGCAGAGGTGGTTCCGGAAGTAAAAGTGCTCCTTCATGTGGATCACATTGTGCAGGTTGTCTTTGTCTTTCTTCTTTATCACTTCCAGAATCTTCAGCTCCACTAGAGCTTGGTGATGAAATCTGCAGAAAAGGAAAACGCAGAAATCCGTTAAAACCCTGAAACTAAAAGAAAAATGTGTTTTATTCAGAGTTTACGCTACAGAGCCTGAAGCGGATGTTTTAGGATAAAGTTGATGAAAGAAATCTGCGGCACTTTGCATCCATTTTGATTTCTGCATCACTGAAGTGGTGGAAAACCCCAAAGACTCGCGGCTCTAACTAACAGGCATTTATATCCAACTGTGCCTCTCAGTGGGGAAGGAAAGGTAAGCTAACACCACTTAGCACTGACTTCCAGCAGGCTAAATCTGGTCTCAACAAATTGGCAGACTCGTAAAATGTAAACCAATCACGGTGCAAGCATGTGGGAGGATATTACAACGCTATCAGATGTTGAATAAATGCCAAAAGATGGCTGCCAGTCAGATTCAAGTTGTTTATTCTGCAGCGCAGAGAGGAGAGGATTTTAAATGTTTGGTGGATAAAACAGAAATGAAACGAAGTGAACAAAAGCAGGAAGTGTGAACCTTTTCTTGTTGCGAATCATCTTGATGGCGACGAGTTCGTTGTTCTTGTGGTCCAGACATTTTAGGACCTGGCCAAACGAACCTTTCCCGATCACTTCAAGGACTTCAAACCGGTACGCGATGTGGTCATGGAGCACCTGAAGGCAGCAGAGGCGACAACGTGAAGTCCATTTAACAGGACTAATCAGATCAAACATGATCAATCCATGACTCAAATAACCATAAACTAATTTAGTAATAGATCAATCAATAACTGGAGAACTTTTAAAAAAGCCGTTTGCAGAGAGAACAACACACTCAGAGCATTAATAAAACCAAAACTGCACAAAAATATAAACATTTTACATTTAAGAAGAAGAAACGTTTGTCTGTAAATCTGTTCTAACCAGAACTCGTCCAGCTGCAGCTTCTCCTTGTTCTCATTCTGCAAAGACAATATACTAAACTGCTTTTTCAATCCCATTATCAATAAAATAATCATCAGATCAGTCCTACTGGCGTTCAGTCCAGCAGAAAAGCCGCAGCGTCTGACAGGTTCATGTTGGGAGGATTTTATTAGCTGCAGGTCAAACTACAGGAAAACTGTTGCTGCATTTTAGGAAATAAAATGTTGATTTTCTTATTTAAAAATGAATTATTTGCTAATTTCAAATTAAAAAATACTTTATTGATCCCAAAGGGAAATTAAATGATTTTTTAAAATGTATTTTTATTGTTGCATAAAAAGGCTTAAATTAAAAATCTGTAGAATTTGTCTTTTTCTTTTTAAAATTTGATTAATCATTTAATCTTCAGAATTATTGCTTTTTAAAATAATCAATTGAAGTTGCAGCTTCACTGTGATTATGCACATCCTGAATGATACCTCCTAACCTGTCAGCCGTATTGACCTGTGGACGACCTTTTAGCGAAGCTTCAGTAGCTTTACCCGGACGTAGCTCCCGTGTTCGTCGTCGTATCCGTTGTTCTGCGCCGCTCCCTGGGAACCTTCGATCTTCTGCGAGCCCAGACCCAGGAACCAGACCTCGGCGTAGTCGCTGACCTCCTGCTGCTCGAACTCCGTCAGCCGCTCAGGGAAGTTACTCAGCGCCTCTGAGGAAGGAAAACGGGAGGAGGCAGAGCTACGTTAAAATCATAAACTTTATGTCTCATGGATCAAAATCATCAAATCAAAAGGAGCTGAGGGCCAGAAAAATATCTTACATGGTGAGATTTTTGTTTGTGGTTTTAACAGTCAATCATTTTGTTGTAACAGAGGATTGACTGTTAGCTGGCCGACCAGGGCGACCCCCCCCCCCCCATCAGTGAGTGGCCCCGCCCACCTGGTCATGTCTGCATGTTTGTATGTCAACAATAGGCAACATTTCAGACGAAAAATATCAGTATTAGCCAAAGTCGGAATCGGCAGGTCGGTTATCAGCAATCGGCCAGAAAACTCCAATTGGTGCAGCTCTGTAAAAGATTTGTCTCCAATAGTTCTACCTTCATTAAAAATAAAAAGCTCCCATCTGTGCTGGGGTCTAAATCTGTAATATTCTTGAACTGCAGTCCAGGAACTTCAAATGACCCCTTGCCACAGTTTGGACACCCGGCGCTGCACATTAATGAAGCTAACTCACCTGCAGGCGACATGGGCAGCCGCTGTCCTTCGTACGCTCGCTCCTTCTCCATCTTGTCTCCAAGCGCCTTCCCGTTTCGCGACATGGCCGCCTTGTCCGTCGCTGCGCCGTAACGCATCGTGAACTGCTGAGTTGACTTTGACCTCTCGACCTTCCGTAAAAAGAGAAAACTTTCAGTTTTTTCTACGAGGCAGTTGAAAGTGTTTAGGAACGGATCTGCTGCTGCCATCTGCAGGAGAAGCTGTGAATGTCGGCCTCACCGTTTGGTAGTTGTTTTGACCTCCTTTGTTGTTGATCTGCGGCAGGATGTTGTCCGACTGCTGCTGCTGGTTTTTGGCGTTGCTGACGACAACCTGGACCACGGGGGTCTCCAGCTGCGGCAGGGACCCCAAACCAGAGCTGAACTTCTGCAATTCACAGAAAAACTGGTTTCACTTTAAGAATCACTGGAATCAAACATTTATACCGGTTCCAGAAAAGAAGGAACAGACATGATATGAAAATAATATATATGGAAAAATTTAACAAATCAGTAGAGATGGACTGAATTTGCTAGCGCTGTAACTGAATCACTGGTCAGTGACTGGAACTTATTCTGTACTGGGAACCAGTCAGAAATTAACAGCAATAATTGGTGTTATTTGGCCTCTGATAGGAAGAAAAATGGGTTTAATTCTGACTGTTTTACACTAAATTTTTACTAAACTAAATATTTAATTAAGCTCCTGCTGGTGAACTGATGCTGTAGGTAAAATTGTAAATGTCTGTATGGTCATTAAAACGACTCATTCTGTTGTCTAGTCTCACTTTTTTACCGTTGAATTGTGACCTCTGACCTTAACTAAAGCAAGTTTTCTTGGTCTATTAAAACTAGTTTGATCACCTGAAACATTTAATTGTGACAAAAAAACAAAGGGATGGTGGGAAACTTATGCAGCACAAAAACTTAAAAACATTGACCGATAAATGAAAAACTTTATGCAGTTGTTTTTAGACACTGTAGCTGCAGAATCTCCCCTCTCTCTCTATAAGGAGTCTGGTTCTGGTTCTGGTTGTTTCTCATCAGTTAATTCTCTCTCAGTTTCCACCCCGTCATGGCGGCTCGGGTGTCCAGGACCCCCCCCGCAGGTAGTGGCTGGAATTACGGCTCAGGACCGGGCCTCGGCGGCGGGCTTTGACAGGGTCTGTCTGCGGCGTCTTTGTGGGGAAGCAGCCTGCTTTTCTCTGCCTGACACTGCGATTGCTCTCGCAGCACGACTACATGTGTTGCAGCCATGCGGCGCTCAGTTCCTACATGACGGACAAAATTAACCTCCTGTCTGTCCCACGACACAGAAACCTCCCAACGTCTGCGGCTGCAGTAAACGGCTGCATACTTTGCTCTGAGTCATTCGTTTCTATACAGTAGACATTTATATTATTAAATTTGATGTGATCTGCTGCAGCAGATCTGCTAACTTGGTTGTAAAGCATGGAGATAAGGCTAAATATAGACACAGGCACATGCCACAACAGGCAACCTGACTGAGGGAACATGACGTTTAAATATGATGCTGTTGAATCAGAGGCAGCGAGACGTGAGCATGTACACATCTCCCCGCTGCAAATAAACACCAGCAAGAAATAACTAAGTATTTTGCTCGCTAAGTTAGCTTGCTAACTAAATACTTAGCTTGAAATTGTGACATTTACAGATGAATGACTGACTGAAAATGAACCCATGTGTTTCCTGCTATGACTAACTAACGAGTTATTGTTAAGATTTGGCTGTAACTTTACAAATGGCTCCCACACCAGGCCTGCGTCTGCAGCAACAGCTTCGTCAGAACACCTGCTGCTGATTACTGAAAACTAACTGTGATGAAAACAGTCATTGCATGTGTGGAAGGATTCAGGCTTCTGCTGATGGTTTCAGCGCCAGTGGAAAAAGATGCTGCAGCAGCATCATGCGGTGCTGCGGCAGCATCATGCGGTGCTGCGGCAGCATCATGCGGTGCTGCGGCAGCATCATGCGGTGATGCGGTGCTGCAACAGCAGCATGAGTTTCTGCAGCAGGATCATGCAGGGATGAGGTGCTGCGGCAGCTGACCTGTGAGCAGGGTCGGTTTGGTCCGATGCGGCTGCCCTCCACTGGGAGTCTGTGGGGGTGAGGGAACGCCTCTGGCCGAGACGACTGCAGGAGAAACGGGACAAACATGAAAATGTTCAACAAAACAGGAAGAAAAGAAGAAATGTGACTTTTATCGCTTTACTTTTGCATTATAGTGACTTTTATAGCCTGTTTTCAACTAAATGCAAGTGCTGGAAGGAGCTGAGTAAAATAATCATCAAACTGCTTGTTTGTGCTGGCTCAGTTCTCAACCCACAGTCTCTGGGCATCTGAGCCGGGTTATAACCAGGCTAGTAAAAATAATGCACAGTGAAAATAGATCGCTCCTGCAAAAACCCAGCAACCACGGTGCTCTCCGTGCTGCCTCCGCTCTGCAGGTGCGCTTCGGTATGCGCGGCCGCGTGCCTGCAGGAGGCGGAGCACGATGGAGATCAGGACGCAAAAAACTCCCAATGTCCCAGAAAACAAAGGCTGCAGCACAACCAGGTTATTATAGTTCACTAAACTAACCAAAACTGAAAAAACATTTTCATTATCTGAAAATGTTTTCATGTGTTTATAAAAACTAACTAAGACATTGTGAAATTTCGTGTTTATGAATTTACTTATTAGCATTTTGAACTGATGTAAAATGTATTTTTTTCTCCCACACAAGCAGTTTATGTCTGCAGTTACCAAATTACGGCGCATCATATTCTTCCTGTCATGTATAAGACGATATACATGATATATAGCATTTAGTTTTTCTCATAGAATATGAGAATATTGTAAAAATAAA
Organism: Alfaro cultratus; assembly: GCA_903066825.1. Classification (NCBI taxonomy): domain Eukaryota; kingdom Metazoa; phylum Chordata; class Actinopteri; order Cyprinodontiformes; family Poeciliidae; genus Alfaro; species Alfaro cultratus. The sequence continues at coordinate 24,600 of CAEFZX010014436.1, read as the reverse complement.
GGGTTTTTGTACGCGATGAGTCCACCAGAGGCTACTAGCTAACAGTCCGATAAGTCCAACACAATTTTCTACTTAAAATCTTTTAACTAAATTATGACATAATTCATTTAGAGAATTATAAGGTTGTCTAGGAAAATAGGTCATCTTAAAACAAGTAGTATTTTAAGTTAGATTTTATTGATGCAGTTTTAAAATATCTGGAAGTATTTCAGACAGTGAGGTGACAACAAGCCAGTCCGCAAAATGGTCAATTCAACAAGAACACATTTTTAGAAAATGATATTTTCATTACTCAATCAATATACACATAAGCATAATACAGTACTTTGACCTTTTTGAATTTAAGTGTGAAAAACTAAAACTACTATTATAATAAAAACTAAGTTAAAACTAAACCATATTTAACTAATACATACTTTAAAACACACTCTAAAAACTAAAACTAAATGAATTAGACAAAACGTCCAAACACGATCAAACTAAACTGTAATGAAAGTCGGCCCTGTTGTGCCCCAGGCTGGTCACACCTGAACGATTCAGGCCGCCATGCAGGGCAGAGCCGGCTTACACGTGCTCCATTGATCAGCCTGCGCTGGGTGACAGCATACGGCTGAATAACGGCTTATCTGCAGGTGGAGATTTGCTCTAAAGCCCGTCCAGCGCTGATCAGGATGAGAGCTGCGCTGGCTACAGGTGCAGCTTCCACATCGTAATCTCAAAGCATTTCCGACCGACTGGAGGCCGGAGCGAAGCAAAGCGCACGCCACCGAGGGGAAAACATCCTGAACCAGAAAATGACCTCAGAAATGAATTTTGATTTACCGTTATCAATTCTAATTAATTATTAAATTTCTCCTCTGTTTGTTCAATGAAAGTATCAACAAATACCAATAAATGTGGAAATACAGCCACTGTGTGCAGCAACTCATTTCTTAATGTGACTGGTGTCCTAAAAAAGATCTTTAGAAATGGGAATGTTTTTCTCCTTTTGCTCTGCTGTGACACAGGGTTGACTGACAGCCGCATTTAGCAATTTTTTTAGACAAAAAACAAAAAAAACCCAATCAGAATCAGGTCTGCTTTTTAAATGTTGGTAAAAATTGTAATCGGTGCTCTGCTAACAGCTAATGAATCCAAAATTCAGACCTCAAACTCAGATTTGTTTCTTCATTCTCTCAGCTCCACATTTTTAAATGAAAGCATGTGCACCTTTTTTGACCACACTTCTTCCATCCACTCAACTTTCCATTAATATGCTGGAATAAAGCACTGTGTGTACCAGCTAATTTAGAGTTGGTCTTTGTGTGGTCAGAGCACATAACGTAACATTTCTGAACTAAAATCCATTTTCTGAGCTGATTGTTCTCCGGCTGTGAGCCAAACGCTGAGCAGGAAGTTTTTCTAAACGCTGCAGGCGGCCATTTTGCTCGTTTCCTCAGGTGGTCAGCCCGACGTCTCTGACATAAAGAAAACAGAAAGTGACGCTCCCATCTGACGCTGTGTTGAATTTTACAGGACAACTGTTTATGAATTACTACCAGATTATAACTCAATCCCCCATTTGAGAAAAGGATGGGCAAGTCCTACATATCTGCTGTAAATAAATAAGTTTTGATCTCTGCATGCACTCTGATGTGTGATTTTGTTTGGATCTTTTATAAAACAGTCAAGGACTGTAAGGCATTTTTTAAATGTTTTTTAGTAACTGAGTTTTCCTGTGTGAGTTTAGTTTTATTGTAATTAATTGTGGAAGCTCCTGTTGTTCATTCAGGAGGTTAAAGTTCATGCGGTTTGGTTGCGTTCTGACCTCTGAGGTTCAGTGTGTGACAGCATGTAGGTCACTGTGGCAGGCCGGCTGTGGAGATCAGCTGTAAGCTCATGAGCACCAGACAGGTGAAAACGTGTCACAGGTAAATCAAACTTAACCAAATATCACCTGATATGAATCTTCATTAGCACCAAATCGGTCCAAAGTGAGGTCTGCAGCTAAAAGCAGTGAAAAATGATCCCAGACTTTATAACTGGAACGAATCAAGTTGCTGATTCCAGGTGTGATGCACAGCTGCCGACGGAGAACAACCGAAGCCTGCAGCAACGCTGACTTTGTCCATGCAGCTGCAGGGCTTTGCTTGATCCTCGCAAATGTGTGAGAGGAGCTTCATGTGCAGGAGGGTCAGTTGGTCAAAGGGTCAAACCGAGGCAATAAAACAGCAACCAGAGTAAACATCAACAAACTGTAAACCGCTCACACCCTCATCTGTCAGACGGTTAATTATTAGGGTAAAATCAGCACATCCTGTCATCTCTGCAGCAGATCCTGACCTGCTCGCCGCTGCCAACCAGGAGGCCACCAACGCAAAGCTGAGCAATTACCACGACTTTTAGTCCGTTACGATCCCGGAGCAGCAACGGTTAAATTTAATCAGTCCCCATGTACGGAGTGAAAAACACACTGCAACACATTTAGACTTATGGAATCTGTCAGCACAACAAACACTGAAATAAATGGGGCGAAACAACGACTGAAATAGAAATGGATCAGATTTTTCGTCAGAACTTGGCATGCGTTCAGGAGGAAGAGGCAGAAGTTTGAAATCGGGTGCAGGTTGGACGACAAGGAGGAGAAACCAGAAATATTCTCAAACTTTGCAAGAATTCACTCTATAAAGCCACAAATCAGAGCAATATAAAGCTAGAGGTTAATTCCAGCTGTAACTTCATTTTCAAGTTAATCTAAAAATGTATTTAAAGTTTGAGTCTGTATCCAGGCAGAAACAGTCCACATCCCACTCAAGTTTAGTTATGATGTGTGGAGTATTTCTTAAATTATCAACTATCCACTTTATTCTTTTCAGCTAACATAAAATTCTCATGAAATACAGTTTATTCCAAACTGTCCCTCACCTTGTTGTTTATTTCTGGTAACATGCTGTTTCCTCTCAGACTTGGCAGCTCAAACTTTATAAAATCCAATAAAGAGTCATTATTTCCAGCTCAGGTGCAGACTTTCCAGAAATCTGTCTTTGTGGTGAATCCGCAGCGATGAGTAAAATCCTGGTGACTGATGAGAATCCCAACCCAAACCTCCTGCACTCCCGGTTTTACGCGCTCCGGGTAATGCGCTGTCGTCACAGAGGAGATTAGCGAGCGCGACAAGCTGTCGACGGGTGCCTGGAGGAGCCACCTGTTCGGGTTCCCGCTGACAGCTGGGGATGGACCGATATAGGTCTGTTTTTAAACGTCCGTCCACCTCCAACCAGCCTATTATGACCGAGGCGCTTTGTGAGAGAGAGGAGAGCTTGACGCACGGCCGGAGCGGAGCGGAGCGCTGAGACAGTAAATAACACGCAGACAGATCGCTCTCAAGATGACTGAGCGCCTCCGACCCAAGCAAGGCGTCTCATGTAGTCAAGCTGTAAATCTAATCGTTCTCTGTGAAATAGTTGCCATTTTGGATGTTTTTCAGTGGAGGAAACTGAATCTTCCACTGAAAAACATTAGAAGGAAAGCTGTAAAAACATGTTTTAAGTGGACAATTTTAAATATCAACACGATGAGTTGATTTCAAAATCTTTAAATGGTTGTAATGTGAACTTACAAAGTCAATGAGGAAGGATGCAGTTCTTGGTGCATCACGTTACAAAAATCAGGGAGTTTTATGAAGAACTGAAGGACAAAGCAAAGCAAAGGCTGCCGTTTGGAAAGTTACACAATCACAAATTAACAGCAATAATTTGGTTATTTAGCCTGAAATCAGAAGAAATGGGGGCTCATTTTCCATTCATATTTCACCATGCTATCTATTCATTCATTCATGTTTCAAACGGAATATTTAATTTGCAAACTCAATATTTAGTTTGGTTCAGTTCAGTCACTAAACATTTAGCTGGCTAATTAAATATTTAGTTTGTAGCTAAATATTTTCTTTGCCCACTAAAAAATTAGCCCCAAACAAAATATTTGGTTTTCTAACTTAAGATTTAGCTTCAAACTAGATATTCAATTAAACTAAATATTAAGTTTCCAAACTAAATATTTAGCGTACTAACTAACCATTCTGTAACTAAATACATTTTTGTTATTTAGCTAAATATTTAGCTTGTTAACTAAATAAAAATATAATACTAATCATCATAATAAAAATACAAATTAATTCAAAATCATTAGAGTGGAAACTATTTTTATAAATTAATGAAATAATGACTTTCTTACATGCTAAATAATCCAAATTATTGCTTTTAATTTGTGAATATATAACTTTACAAATGACAACCCATATAAAAGATACATTGTTTTTAAACAATTTTACATAAACATCTTAAAAGCCTGACATGCATTCACTCATTGGTCAATAGAAAGAATAGAAAATAGAACAGAAACACATTTTCTAGACTTAACTTTCTAGATCTATTCCTCTGAAACAGTCTGTAGATGACACGTTGGTTTTCCACCACTCATAATGTTCTATATTTAGCTGAATTTTGTGGTTTCGTAACGCAGAAGGCGATCCAGCGGCACAGATCACTGAATCAGCCTCCACCTGCGAGGATCTCGCGGCTCTGCATCAGATCCTCCTGCTGCGTCCAAACGCTTTAAATACACGCAGTTTGTTCTCCAAGGCCAGAAACAGAACAGCTGAGCTTAGATTGCGATTAAATGACACACTGCTTCAACCAGTTACATTTATATTTACCAAGGTAAATCTGGCTGAATATAAATTCTTCCACATCATAATTATTATCTGCTTTGTCGCCTAAAACCCAACAAAAAACTGCAAAAAGTAAAAAAGCTTTTTCTGCAGAATCCTGAACTTTTTAAATCTGCAGCTTTTATCTAATTGGCTCCAAGAAAACAAGAAAAAAAAACAACAATCGACTCACTCCAGCATCATTACATAAATGGAAGACGTTGTTTTGAAGTGACTAATCTGTATCTGCAGGAGGAAAACAGCTCAGTGGCTCCATGTGATGATTAGTAGGAGCAGCAGATGAATCTGATGAGATGATGCGGTTATGTAACGGTCCTGGTCACACTGGGGGATGAGCAACCACTAATAAAACAAATCCCCTTCTTTAGGCTACAGTTAAATTACACAAGTTTCATAATAAAAAACTAAATTAAATCTTTATACTGACATGAATTACACAACAGACGGCTGCAGCTCAGTTGTAGCATCGCTGCCTTGCAGCAAGAAGGTCTGATTCCAGGTCAGGACTTCACTTGGTCTTTAACAGAGAACATGCAGACATGTTCTCTGTTTGCATGTGTAACGTCGTAAATCCACCTCAACAGGGTAAAATTTGCCATTATGCACCAACCTGTACGGTTGAATGGAGTGTTTTTGCTCCCTGCAGGTTGAGCAGAATGCAAAAAAACCTTTCTGATATAGTAAAGCCACGTAACACGCAGGCCATGTTAAATAAGGACGTGCTAAATCTTCCCTGAGCAGTAATGATAGGAGCTGCAGAAAACAAACATCTCACTACAGCTGAATGAGAAACCAAACCAAAAACGTGACTCCGGTCTGGGTTCAGTTGAAGTGAACTCTGGTTCGGTTTGAATGCATGTGAATGCAAAGCAGACTGGAGACCGCTCCAAAAGCAGGAAGTGGACCACAGTGCAGGGCATTCTGGGTAAATACAACCAAAGCTAACGTGTTAGCCTAGCACTAGCAGGAGAAATGGTTCCTGGTCTTTAACCAAAGACTAAAGAGAAATCCTCCAGCCGCTAAAATCTGACGCCTCCATTTAGTTTCCATTTGGAGAAGGAGGAAGTTTTGGTCAGTTTCTTCTTCAGAGGCTTTTTGTGTCGTTTCCTTCAGCGGTTCTTGGTGCAGCGCCCCCACAGGCGATGAGGGGAACAGGTCGGTTTGACTCAGAGCAGAGAGAAAGAGAACCACAGCAGTTATAACCGAGTCTGCCGGATTATGAGCTGTTAAACTCCCTGTAAAAAGAACTGGTTCAGCGACGAGGACTGGCCTTCATACGTACCTCCGGTTGGACCCTCCTGTTCTGGCCCAGGCAGCAGCAGTGCAGGAGCCTAAATCCACAGCAGGCAGGTGAGGTCCCGTCGTCCCACATGGCGGGTCTCCCCCATTCTGTCACCAACGCAGCCTGAGAGCCACCTCAACCTCCAAACAGCATCTCCAGCCAGAGGGGAGGAAGTAAAGCAAACACCTGGTTGTCTGCAGAGCCGGGATCTGGGTCATCGAAATCTTAGGCAAGATTTTTTTCCTTCAAGACTTTTGTTCTTCCGGTCCTCGTCATGTAACAAAGTGCCCCCTCCTCCTTTTCTTCAGAGAAGCAGATCCTAACTCAGTAGTTCCTAGGATTCTCCATCTGCATCATCTATTTATAGATACCTACATCTCAGCGCCTTTGCAAACTATTTTTCTCCGTTTCTGGATGTAGGCGGACGGCTTGGCGTCGAGCAGACAAAGAGAAGAAGCGATGGCGGCGGTGAGGGAGTGTTCCTCGTCTTGGCGGTTGCCACTGATGTATGGATTCAGCTGGGGACCCGTCCCGCCATCCTGAGCCGGAGACAGAGCAGCAGGGGCCTGGCACTTCCTTCAAGGTGGAGGAGGGAGTGCAGATCCCATCACGCTCCCAGGTGAGCTCCTCCTGGGGCGGAGGAAGTCAGACAGGGCCTCCCGTGTGGATCAACACGTGCCTAAAACTTTCCTCTTCCTTCACACTTGCCACTGTATCCTGGAGACAAAGCTAGTGGGACTCTAAGCCCCCCGCCTGCTTCTCCTCATCTCATCCTACACCTTTTATACTGGCACTGTGAGGCTTAAACCGCACAGAACAAAGAGCTACACACGAGTTACATTTAGATTATAATTACTTTATATAGTAGAGATGTGACTCTCTAAGGGTTAATTCACAACAGCCCTGTTTAGTTCGCTTTAATCAAACTCCAATTTGTTTGTCTAGGTTCAGTTGGGTTGTTGAGGTGTGAATGCTAATCGAACTCTGGTCCACCTACAAACCTCGATCTGGGTTCGGCTGACATGAACTCTGGTTTGGTTCAAATGCATATGGGAAGAAAGCAAACTGGCGACCGCTCTAAAGGAAGGAAGTAAACTAAAGCCCAGGGCATTCTGGGTAAATAAAACCAAAACAAACATGTTAGCCTAGCGCTAGCAGCAGAAATGGCTCCTGGTCTTCAGCCAAAGACTAAAGAGAAATCCTCCACCTGCTAAAATCTGACACCTCCATCTTGTTTCCATCTGGTGAAGCAGGAAGTTGCTTTCAGTGTCTTCAGAGGATTTTGTGTCGTTTCCTTCAGTGGTTCTTGGTGCAGCGCCCCCACAGGCCAGGAGGGGAACAGGTTGGTTTGACTCAGAGCAGAGAGGAAGAACCACAGCAGCCGGAGGTGGAGCAGATGATGAGGTTCTGGTTCCAATACAAGGGTTTGGACGATCAGGTGTGACTGTCAGGATGATCGATTATGATTATCTTAGAACACCAAATGTTCTAAGATTGATGGAACAGGAAAATCAGAACAAACAATTGTACCGTGTGCCTAGTGATTCAAATCTCATTTTAAAGGTTATGACTCAATTCATAAATACTTTTCAATTCAGAAACCAATTTATCTATTCAAACTATCAAGATACTCTTTATAGCTTATGTATAACTGACAACAGGAAAAGACTGTAAACAAACAGAACATTGATTAAAAAAATTCTACACGATTCCATCAGTTTATATTTAAACAAAAATATGTTTGTGCATAAAATACTGTAACTTAAATTACCAGCATTAGGTTAGCTTAGCTGCCTGGACGCAAAATGCAAAAATCCTGTTTTGAGCTTCCTTAGATTAATAACTAGAACATTGATTAATTTTATCCTGGATTACAACTTTTTACTTCTCCTCGTTGTTGTATAATGTTTTCTTTTAGTGGTTGTTCACTGCTATGTTTTTCATTTAAAGCCCTTAGAAGTGGCATGTTGCTGAAACGTGCTACTAGACCTGACCCTGTTAGTCTGGCCCTCGCTGCCCTACAGCTTTATTCTCAGCTGGTTAATAAATGACAAACTGGAAGGGACTAAATGCCACTTGTCTGTTTAACCTCCAGCTATCGGACAGATTAAAGTGCAGCGCTTCATATTTAACACGTTGTTTTGGTAGCAATTGACACATCAGAAATAAACCAAGTATCTTTGCTCAAGCAGTTTCACCCAGCCACCAAAAATATAATCTGTAAATCAACATGTTTTGGTGACAGGAAAAATGTTGCTATTTCTGTAGCATGAAGCCCCAGAGGGTGTTCTGTATTTCATTACTGCCCAGTCAGCCGGGTCCGGCATGCTGTAGGACAGAAGCTCCTTTATGCTGTCACTGCTTATCTTTAAAAACAATGCATCCTGGATGAGTAAAGCTTGAGTGTAAGCCAGGAGGTCAGCGCGGCAGGTGGCTGGACGTGCTGCTTCGGGCCAGATGAGCCTTCTGAGAGCAGTTCTGGCGGGCCGGCAGGTGTCACAGGGGCCAAACTCTGCCACCCGACCAGCGTCTGTCCAGCAGGGAGCAGCCGGGCAGCCTGACCTGGAAGCTGTTCTGCACCATCTGCACATTTAGAGACCCAGCAGCTTCTTCGTTACACCATCTGAGATGTAGGTCAAGTTCACGAGTTGACACACTCACACGAACTCCGAGGATCAATTGTGACTCGCATGTTAATGGCGCTTCTTACACTTAGGCCGACAAAGTGTTTATGGTAACGTTTTACTCCGTCTCTACATGCCAAAAACTTTACTAGGTCTAAAGAGGGGGTATAATTGGCTTTTATGAGCTTTACATCATTCTTTCATGAATGTTTGTGGAATCCTTCAATCTCCATTAGCAGCCATTGGGGCGCCTAAACGCTTGCTCATAGAAAGCGCAATGGCGCCCCCAGGGAGATTAAGCACTCTACCAAAGCAATATTTAGCAGACGCTAGCACTAAAACGCTATGCCAACAGAAGTGTTAACAGAAGTTAACAGTTCAGTGCCACTAATCCTTAAACATAATAAATATAATAAATAAACATAATATACATAATAAATAAACATAATAAATAAATTTTTTTTAGGGGTATTTTGAGCGAATTTGCGACTCATTTAGGATGCAGCTGAAAATTAAGCCACGATTTTTCATAGCATTCATGAGGAATGGTTCCTCCACCAGAGAGAGAAAAGTTTGACGTTAGTTTGATAAATAAGGGGAATAAAGGAATTTGCTGCAGTTTGCTGCTTATCTGCCTGTAATCTGACAGCAGCTCATCAGTCCGTTAGATTCAGTTTGACATACAGAAGAAGCAGTGCAAACAGCAACAAAATCTGAAACAGAAAACAAAGACAATCTTTCAGTGTCCAGCAATTCGATTCAATTCTGATTTTTAGGGTCACAATTTGATTCGGAAACAATTCCTCTAATCAAACGGTCTAAAGATTCTGTTTAAATTATGTGAAAAGAGGAAAAGATGGTATTAGCAAGCAGAACATTTATTCAAAACTAGTCTGTAAAGTTCTCTATCAAATTACATCAGTTTATATTTGAAACAACTCTGTAACTTAAATTACAAGTTTTAGGTTAGTTTAGCTGTCTTGACTTTTTCTTAAATAAAAAATATCAATATCGCAGATGGATACAGAGGATTCCTTAAGAATTATTCAGAATACATACGATGAGCGAGTCGCCCTTCTACGGTCGCTGACTGGACGAGTAATACGACATGCAAATAGGAGCGGCAAAGACATACAACTTAAACATATCTTCAAAATCGATTCGAGCCGATTCAGATTTACCAGGACTAGAACTTCTGGTTGTCCATAGAATTTTTTTTTCTGCACCTCTAAAAGATTTGATAAAAAATTATCTGATAAAATAATTTCTGAGTTTTATGGGAAATTTGCAGTGAACTGTACGGTTTCCAGTAACCATCAGGTTCTGTACACCTCAGGTTTTCAGGGAGTTTGCTTCAGATCTGAGGAGAATAGAAACTAAGCGCTGCCTCACTTTGTTAGATGTTTCTCTTTTAAGGAATGCTGAAGTTTTACTTTTATTCTTTCCTTCATTTTCTCATTAAGACCTTTAACGTTGAGCGTGAGCAGTGTTATGGATAAACTCGGCTGGCCAGTATTACTGCTCTCTCTGTTTGGACCCAGTTCTTAGTCTGGAGGTAAATCACGACCCGACCGGATTTGTGTATTTTTTATAAAACGGGGCGGCGGCAGGAGACGGAGGTTGACCTACTACTACATCCAGTATCTGTGTCAGCCATGTTGACCCGCCGGGACCACCTACATAGAGAGCATAATCCTCTCTGTAATGCATTACTCATCATTCCACATTTAGTAAAATCCATGAACACAGAAGAGCTTCCTGTTTCAGACCCAGACTGACAGAAAAACCAGAACTGGGCCACAGGTCGCTTCATGTGGCTCTGATTACCAGATGGCTGGACGATAAAAATAGGACTCAAAAATGAATCTAAGGCTGATATAAAATGTCACTTGCTCAGAGAATGAGTTTCTGCATCTTGCCAAAAGATGCAGAAATATATGAGCAGTTATTTCCAGTTAAAACTCCATGCACTCATTAGCTTGAATGCTATAATAATGTTAGTTTAATGCCTGAACACTCAAACGCAGCATTTGAAAATAAATTAGTAGACAAGGAAGGATAATTTACAGAGCACCACTGTTCATGTGGAGTAATTTGTTTCAAATGAATTTCCACTTTGGAATAGTTTGGTTGTTTTAGGACGGGTGCATGTCGATATTTAGACCATAAAATGCCTCATTTTCATAAGAATAAAAAATATCCAGTGTCAGTGTGAGCAAATTATTATTTGAACTATTAATGCAGCTTCAAATATATTTAGGTTTTATGGAAAATTGCATTACTTGTAATTAAGGTCTCAGTTAAAAACATTAATACTTTAAGCAACAATGATCCTCTTGCAATAAAAAACCTGCAGATGGAAACAGAGGATTCCTAACAGTTTACTGCCACTGAAGCACGGCAGCTAATTCATGACTAAACTAAACGCTCATATTTAGTCATATCTTGTTCAAATCAAGTGAAAAACTGACAAGAAGATATTCAGTGTTTTGCAGGTTAGCAGGCAGTTCCTGGACAGCTCAAACTTTGACCTTTTGGTCAGTTTGAAGGTCAGTATGTTTCTCTTTACAGTTATCAGAGTCTTACCTCATTAATCATTCTTTCATCCAGGCTTTGCTGCCTTCCCTTCCTGGAATGAGACTGGATCCAGGGCCCCATGTCTGGGTCAGCCAGCCACAGAATGTCTCTGTGATTCTAGAGAACCCGTCCGCCACAAAGCTGAACCCGGTTCAGAGCTAGAGCTGTGCAAGTGCGCGTGTAGAAAGCAAAGTTTAACTGCTGCAAATGCGCCAAGGAGTGGCAGCTGCAGCACCTGCTGGGAGCGGGGCAGGTGTTGACCTGAATGCCCCGGCTCTGGTCTCAGAACCTGAGGATGGAGGTGACTGCATGCATCAGCAGGCCGCTGTGGGTGATGACAACGCGGCATGCCTACTATGTCTCATGTGCCGTGGCTTTTCTGCAAATGGTTAAAATATTGCCTCAGCAGAATATGAAGTTCCAAGCAGAACGATCTTGGCCTCGGTCAGGGTTCCCAAACTGAATGAGCTCACTGCAAACACACAGACAACGCAGCTACACAATATATACAGAAACATCAACTTGTTTTTTCTCACGTTTACTCACTATTTTGCCTCATAACTTCTGATTTCAGGTTTTAGGGGTTTTGCAGCATTTTGCTGCTGGACGTTCCTTTGCTCTTTTTCTAGTGAGAAACTTTTCATTTCGTTCTGCTTGAGGATCAAAGCAGGTTGATGAATTTTATTACACGTTATTTTAACTTATATTTTATAATAATGATTCAACAACAGTTTATATCTTATGATATACAAAATAATATAAGCAAAAATTTATTTGATAACATTTTTTTATTTTTGCCCCTTTCCTCATTTTCCCTTCAAGTTTCTGAGGGCCCTCAGCGCCCCCTGGTGGCCACTTTGGGGTCACCAGATTCCCCATGTACAGGGTGGCTGAGCAGTTTTAAAACACTGAAGCCCTTAAAAGATCTTAAATTCATGCATCTAAAATTAAGGCCTTAAAAAGTTGTACATAAATTTTATAAAATGCAAGTTGGCCTTAAATATGTTAATCAAATGTCTTAAATGTTGTCCAAAAGAACAAATTAAAATTGTATAAACAATTTTTTTGCGGGACATTTCTGTCAGGCAAAAGATTAAGTCACATGGAGCAGACATCTATACGTTCTGTGACTCGACTCAGGTGAAGCTAACATTAGCAGCTAGCACCGGTAGCTGATGTTTCTATGGTACGTTTGTGATGAGGCGACCATCGCTCTCCCTGCCCCTTTTGCTTGTGTGTGAAGTTTTGAGGTCGTACACATTAACTTGAACGACGCAACGCAAAAACTGTTCAACTTTTGTTGCTGTCGTTGTTGGGTTTGGGTTAGGCGAGTGGTGAAAAAGTTCACCTTCACAATTTTTGCTTTGCTTAATTGTAATACAGCAAGATTCCCAAACCATCCCCAACATTTAGGTTTTTTCCATTTTAAATTTCGTTGATTGTGCCATTAAAATGGTCTAAAAGGTCTTGAATTTGACTTGCAGAAGCCTGCAGACTCCCATACCTCCTCTTTGCTTCCTCAACCCAGTGATGAAGAGTTTCCAGTCTCTTTGGTCTTACTGGGGTGATGACCTGGTGGGCCAGATCACACAGGTAACATGAGCATCTTAAGCCTCATCTCCACCCATAAGGCCTTTTGTCAACCAATCACCTTCCATCACAGGCAATGAGGACAACAAGCTAACAGTCTCTGAGTGAAGTGTTTGCAAAAGACCCTGTGCTTTAGGTTCTTGCTGTTTATCTGATGCAGATGTAAACAAGAGAAAACTAAAATTCTTCTGGGTCGAAGAGCGATGCTGCAGGTAAATACTAATTAATTCCAGCCGGAGAGCCCCCATGCACGACTTAAAGGTTAATCCTGATTATTCATCATGGTTATGCAACCCAATTAGAAGGAGGAGGAAGCATTTCTACATCTTATTCCAACATTTTACTGAAATATTAACTGCTTCGTATGAGACATGAAGAATGTCATCAGCTGCAATTTTAAATTAACTATATTTAGACAGTTAATGTTCTGGAGGATGATAAATGAAATTACTTTCAGTGAATTATTGAAACTAAAAACAGGTTTCAGGCTGTAAGCTAAACCATGTGAATGCCATAATTAATAATCTGTTTTATTTTTTAGGATTAATTCACCCCTTCACTAATTTATACTAGAGATGGGAGTCAATCAAAAACTATAAAATCGACAAAATAAGCAACATTTTCAATCCAAGAATCATTACTTCTAAATTACTGAATAAATAGACATAGGAGCTCAACAACAAATATATTTAGAATTTTCTGTTATTCAAGTTATTTTTACAACTATTAACACCTCAGGCAGTAGATTTAAATAGAAACGATGTCAGAGGTCAAACTCTATATCGAATGATTTGCACACTTCCACCAACAGCAAAGCTTATCTTTAGCTTAGCGACAATTTCTGATATGGCTGACATGGGCAACCACCCAGGGCGACATCTTTATATTTCAGTAACAAGGCAGTTCAAAGTGCTTTACATCATAAAAACATTGTGAAAGTTTCAACAAATAAGTAAAATTGTTACCTACTGCAGCTTTAAGGTGCAAAAACAGTTACGTAAGCGTTAAGTCTTAAATTATGGTGTATGAAATAACGAAACACAGCGAGCTGTGAGTCAGCTCCTCTTATATAATGACTGTATTTCAGATCTGACCAGATTACACAACAACGCCCCTGGGCCTGTTTGGAGAGAGAGAGCGATGGGGGAGTACGTGAAAAACCGACGGCCTGAAGCCAGCCACTCATTAACTCAACTCCCTGGGTGGCTGTCCAAACCGCATTCTTCTCACACCCAATTAATGTTTGTCAAGCTGAAAGGGTCCCCGAGTCGCCATGGCAACCTGAAGGCGTCACACTAAACAATGCCGACCTGGAGGAAGATTCCAGGTCGGCGTCGTTTAGCTCACAATGGCGAGGGCGGCGCAAAAATAGAGCCACAGGCGTCTCTGCTGGCACAAATACAGCTCACAAATTTATTTAAAACGGAACCCATGCCAAAACACACACACACACACACACACACACACACACAGAGGCCTGCCAGAATAAGAAATTTATCAATTAATCAGTAACTAAAAAAATACTCCAAATAGTTTGGATGTAATTTTTCTTTCTTTCCTTCTGTTTTAGAGGGGATGAAACGAGACGGGAAGCCCACGATTGACCAGTTTTACACATAAGTTTGTGGCATCTGTATCCTAAAAAATAGATATGAATCTTCATATTTCTCACTCGCAAGATAATAACATACATGGTAAAAAAAAAACATTATATTGTAGCAGAAAGAAAAGATACTGACAGTATTGCGAGGGAATGCAAACTTATTGCGAGGTATTTAGAAAGAAAAAAAAATCCCCTCATGTCTCCTGGGGGATTTTTTATCAACTAACCCTTTTTATGAAGGACAAGTTGGTTTACGGAGAATTCATCATTCATTTTATTTCTTGTTTCTGTTGTTTAGTTCCAGTGTTAAATGTTATTTGAATCAGTTTACTGATCTTTGAGAATGTCTTCCTGCAATCTTATGCCATTACTGTTAATTTGCTTAGAAATGGTCTCAAACACCAATATTATCAATTATCGCAGTAACTTCTGGGACAATTTATTGCACAGCAAAATGTGAAATTGTGACACATACACACTGAAGCAGGAATGAGTAGAAAGGTGATTTAACGGCTGCAGAGGGCCGTCGCTGGTTAACAAAAAGCCCCTGATGGGCGGTGAGGTCACCATGGTAACCTCGGTGACACCGATATGTGAATGTGTGTCAGCAGAGGCGAGCACTCCCTCTAAATGACCCGCTTCAGTTCGGAGGGTCCGGTGTCAGCGTGGGACAAAGCTGTGATGAGTAACTCTATCAGGCCAGGGTTCATCAAAATAATAGGGCGACACGCCACCATCAGGGGGGCAAGAGGCTGGCCGCGGCGCTGCCTGCAAAAATAAACAGATGGTAGCGCTGCTAGCTTGGAGCTACAGAGTCAGTGGTTTGAATCCCAACCTGACTCTCCCTGGGTACTCTTCCTTCCTCCCACAGTCCAAAACATGACTGTAGGTCATTAAGCTAGTAACTGATTATTCTTAATAGATAAATCGGATAAAAATGCTAATAAAATTTTAAAAATTGTAAATAAACATTGCATTGCCTAAAATGCAATAACAGCATTCCTGTAGTGAAATCCTTAACATCAACATGTGAAAATCTCAGGCCTATCAGCTTTACTTAACATCAATACACTGTAGAAATGATCTGCGGATTATTTTATTGATTTACTGATTAATATCTGAATAGAAAACTGTGCTAACTAGGAGATTTTTGAAATGATCTTTTACAGAATTTAAACAGGATGAAGCTAAAACTGTCACTTGGAGAGTTCAACATACAACAAATTTACAGATTTTTTTAATCTTAAATGCAAAATGTATATATTTTTTGTACAGGTCTGGTTTAATTACTGCTCAGAGTGTGTAGATCTTACAGCAATGGCCATTATTTGTGTTTGTATGCTCCAGATAACAGTTAATTGATTACTAAATTAGTATACGGTTATTTCAATAATTGATTAATTGTTAAAATCTGTTTATAGATAGCGGCAGCCATTACTACTGCAACAAGTAGAGCGCTGCTGGGGGACGCTTACGTTCTTCTTCTGCGGGTCAGAAATCGTTCACAAAGAAGTCCGACTGCTGCCTCATTTAATTAGCAGCATGAACAATCACGCAGAAAAACTTGGATTATAACAACAAAACAAAAAGAGTCAGATGTAAGCATCAAAATCTGCTGTGTGAATTTAGCTTATGACATTATATTCACTTATCACTGAATATAATGTTATGATGAAGACCAGCTCTCATCGGCATGCTATATGCTTGAATGATATCTGGATTTATTCACTGGTTAATACAACTAAAATTTTTCACCCCTTGCGTTGGCAACACAAGAGGGTTAGGGTTAGGGTTAGGCTTAACGAAATATACTTCACTTCGTCCCCTTTGGGCATAAAACAGATTAGATACCAAAACATTATAAGCTCTACATCATTAGAAGCATTAAGACAAATTATAATGTACATTAATGAGGGAAAAAATTAATTAATTTAAAGATTAGTTGAAAGCATGAAAATACCTACAGGTCCTGAAACAGGGAATTGTCCCTATTGTGGTGTAAAAAGCTGAATGTGGGCTTCAGCAGTGAGTCATATTACATAACAACAAACACAAAGAAAAATACCCTCTGCTGTTTCAGGAGTATGATGCGTCAGTTCAAGGCAGCTGCTTGCATTTCATGCTGTGATGACGCAGACGCATTGATGTCCCAACTTAGAAAGTGAGGAAGGACTTCTGAGCACTTTAACATCGTCAGTTCATGCCTCAGTTCTCAGGTTAATGAAAGAGAATGTGTGTTTGAAGAGGTTTTCCTCCAGCCAGCGATCAAAGGACAGATAAGGCAGATAGATTATAAGTTTAGCAGAGCAGCACCAAGACTAGAGCTTGGTTTTATTGCTTTGCAACATTTTTTCCCTATGTAGTTGTTAATACTGCACACAAACAAAATATGACCTAGGTAGCACTAATTGTGCCTGAATTAATCTTTTATCCTATAGAAATGTGAAGCAACCAGCTTCTTTGTGTCTTCTCCTCCTTGTGAAGGACGTCCATGTCTGTCTTCTGGACACCTGTCCAGTCAGCAGTCTTCCCCTGACTGACTCAGAGTGAGAGTCAGACTAAAGGCTCAGGAAACTTCTGCAGGTGTTTTCACTTAATAAATGACACCATGAGTTTCCATTAATGAACTTTTTCACAGTATTAAATTTTTTTAAGACACTGAATTCTGGGTTTTCATTCATTTCAAAACATGGAGTAAATCACCCTGAGGCTCACCTTTCGGAGATGACTGTTTAGAAATATTGAACTTTTGTGCAATATTCTAATGTCTATGTCTACTAGAAACACGAGAGCTGCTGCAAAGCGTTTCTCCATTTAGTGGCAAGCTGAAAGCTGCGGTACTTTCCAGGAAGACTCATTGACGGGTTAACCTGGGTGTCAGAGGAGAGGACCCCTCACAGCATGGGCCTCAGGGCTTCAGGGCAAAGAAGTTATGCTCTCAGAGAGAAACAGGAACCCGACACCACGCTCTACTGGTGCAGGAATAGCACACGTCCCTAATAAATCACAATCTTTCAAATAATGTTTTATTTTTGTCAGGTTCTGTGTTTTTCAGTGTTTATTTTCGAGTTTCTGTAGATTTATTTCGAGTTTCTGTGTCCTTGTGCTCTCCGTTGTCCTGTTTCCCCCGTTGATTGTTCCCAGGTGTGTCTCGTTCGCTGATTAGCTACCTCTCGTGTATTTAGTCTCACCTGTGTGTCTGCGTCTTTGTCGGGTCCTTGTCTGAGTTTGTCGTGTGTCGTCTTCAGTCGTCTACTGCCGCTGTTGATGTCCATTCGGTTGCTGTGCGCTACCTGCTGTAAGCCCCGTGTTATGCTGTGCAGTGCTGCCACAGTTGTGGACTGTTTTTGTTATTTGGACTTTCCGTTATTAAATCACCATTTTCACTGTTACCTGGGTCTCCTGCCTCTGCCTCACCACCACCACACCCAATCGCACTCGTGACAATTTTACAGGCTGCTGATGGAAACAGAGTAGGTCGCTTTGGGGACGAATATCACAAAAACATGGCAACCTCTATAATTTATAATAATGAATAAGCTGTTTGACAGGCAAGAATAAAAACTCAGTTGAAGAAGTAAACAAAGAAATTAATAACAAGTAATCTCAGTACCTTGATAAGCAGCGGAAATGTCAGTTTTCTCTCCTTTAAATGCTTTTCCAGTTTGTGTTTGGAGGCATTCCTGAGGAAAAGGCAAACCAGAGTTTCACTTAATTAAGCAACTGTTTCAGATAATCAAAGTAAATTTAATATCAAAGATAATGTGAGCAAAAAAGAAAATCTACTCTTCAAATGTTGATTTTATTAAGAGGCAGAAGTCCCCTCTGTGAAAACGTGCTCAACCCTCCTGTTAAATCATTAACGAGATGTGGTTAACCGCATTGTTTCGCTAGTTACAGCCAATCCTAATTACTACCTGCCCTGCAGAATCAATCAATCAATCACTTCCATTGAACCAGGATAAGCGTGCAAGATAATGGAAGGATGCATGAATGAATAAATACATTTTTAATTATTAATTCATAAAAACAAACAACTTGTCCGCTAATATCAACATTGCTATCTGAGCTAATTTCTGCCACCAGCTTCTGACCAATCATAACCCGCCAACGGCGTTAGCTCCGCTGTAGCTTAGCTCCGCTGTAGCTTAGCTCCGCTGTAGCTTAAGCTACTAGCGTGTTAGCGGTGTGCTCAGTCTTCATTTTGCGAACCTTGAAAACGGTGAAGCTCATGGTGAACTCGGTCTTCCTGGGAAATTGGTAAAAAAAATAATAATAAAAGTGATGATAAAAAAAATGTTTGGCCTCAATGTCGACGGGGCCTGTGGAATCTGCCACTGATTGTGGCGCATTCCACGCATGCGCACGTTCCTGTACCGGCTGCGTGGTGACGTCAAGACGTCCTGGAGGCCGACAGTCAGCGGATTTCTCTAATATTCATATAGCAAAAGTATTCACGTTTTAGGGTTTTTTTGGAAAACCAAGTTGATTGACATAATATGATAGTACTCGTATGAATTAAGACATTTTGAGTCACACTCTATATCAGACAGTGGCTTTAATGCAACCTAAACATTTCTTGCCAACTTGCAATAAAATTCAAGAAGTGGATTTATTTACTTTTTTATATCAATTTTGGGTCATTTTATGTTGATTCTAAATTGCAGCAAACGATAATCAAGATTCTTACGCAAATCGATGTTTTGGCACCAATCAGCGACTCATCCCGGAGGTCCAGAACCCAGAACAACATCTAAAGCTCGGTCAAGTTCCGGGTCAGAGGTCATGATTCATCCATAAAATAGAGAGACTGGGCACAAATGGCTTCAATGGGAGAGTTCCAAAACAAGAACCGCTGTTGACCCAAAAGAACACAAAGGCCAGTCTAAAAAGCAACATGCTGATAATCCTAAAGACTTCTGGGAGAATTTTCTGTGGACTGAAAATTCTCAGTCCACAGAACTGAGAATTTCAGGAGAATTAATTGATAAATTAATCAAAGTCTGTAAAGAAAAACTAGCATATGGTGAGTTTGCAAAAAATACGGTGAATATGTTTCAGTGAAGCAAACACAAAATAACTGATTCAAAACCTGTTGCATTAAAACTGTCCCTGCTTTTATTGACATGAATTAAGAAACAATATTTATAGTTTAGAAACTACAGACAAAAACTGCTCTCCATGGTTAGTTCTGTAATATGCATTCTGGAATAAATAAACAGTAACAAAGAAATAATATCTAGAGTTTTTGAGTCATAACTGATCTTCAGTTGAATTTTTGTACAATGACACCTTCTGGACTCAGTTATTAATATATTATATTTTAGTTATTTGGTAACCAAGAAAACAAAACTGACAGTCTGATCAGATTTTTTTTTACATTTTATGCATTGTTTATTCCAGAAGAGTATAAAAAACATGAGTAAATTCAAAAACATGGTTAAATGCAGCAGTTTAGTGATATAAATCACACTTCTTTGAGTAATCTCAAGAACCACAGAATATTGCTGTAAGTTTCTAGTTTTGCCAGCCTCTAACATGAACATTATTATGTCCGTTTCAATTATTTTCATATCAGCATAAAGTTTTACAGTTTGTCCCCCCCTAATTAAAGACAAACCTTAAATAAGAGGTAAAAACTGCCTGACCTTTTCTCTGTTGTCTTGCGCGGTGTGTTCATGGTGAACCCGGACACCAGAACCGGCACACGGCAGGCAGCTGGACCCAAACCCAGCAGCACAGTGAGCAACCTGCTCTCATACTGATTCACCTTTACTCTGACGCAGCTTTCAGCCAGGTGCTCAGGTGCACGCAGGTGTGACAGAGAGTCCCACCCCCCACCGGGGCGCATGCTGCCGCAGCAGGAGAGCAGGTCCTGGCTTTCACAATCCTCCTATTATTTATTCAGTTTTCAAATTATTATAAATACAAACGCTAATGTGGTGAGAAGACATCTGAAGTCATGCAAGAAAGTAAAGGAGTGATACCTCTATAGCTCTATAACCATCTCTGCTCACAGCAAATCCAAGTTTTCATTTCTTTAATTTTGCTCAGATTTTCTTTTTCCTGTAACTATAATATACAAAAAAACAACTTGTAGTTTTTGCACAGATCCTTCCTCTTATTATTGCTCCTAACAATCTGATAAAGTTTACAAACATGCTGGTATTTGCAGGTTTTACTCATTTTAAATAACATTCCTGCTGTGAACTTCCTGCCCATCACAACTGATTGATGATATGATTTACATTTAGATCCCATTAGGAGAAATGAAGTAATCAACAGGTGAAAAAACAGATTAAATTTTATCTTGAGGATGACAAAGGGGACAAGTTTGAGTCATAAGGTTTATTAAAGTGTAACGCAGCACCAGTCAGAGAGAAACATTCAGTTAGTTTTCAGCTTATTCTTCTGTTAGGCAGTAAAAACCAGAACACCATGTGAACAGAGCATAAAGTTGCTTCAGTTTGCAAATAAAAGCAAATAAATGTTCAGATGTATTACTGGAAATCCCCTCCGCTCTGTCATCATTTCTGAGCAACACTGTCAGACGTTTTGTTACCTTACTAAATAATATCAGCTTTTATGTCCTTGTTGGAACGTAAGCAACTGATCAGATGTTTGTTAAAATATTACTTCAGCTTGTTTTGATCTAGCAACTAATTCAACCTACTTTCTTTAAAAACAAAACTATGAATATATGCCGACTTTTATTCACGCATGTTTATAATTCATATTTTATTATTTACTACACCCAAAAACCTTTCATAACTGACATAAACCTCCAGCTGCTCTGTTCCAGGCTTCACTCATCTGGGATTTATTCTGCTAATTATTTTGACTCTGAGATCATTTTGGGGTTTAAAGCAGAAATGTCAGCAGTGCAGCTGGATTTATTCGCTCGCTGTCAGTTTAATGCTTCGCAGATTTACGAACTCTGAGCAGAACGAGGACGAGCGCCACATGGTCCTGGTTTTCTCTGATGACCAGTTTGTTTGGATTGTTTTTGGGGGAAAAAAAGAGAAAACACAAAAAAAGTTTTTTATGAACAGCTTTGGTCTACATCGGGCCTCTCCTTTGTTTTCCTGAACACCTTCAGCATTTCTTTGGTTGGATAGCAGGACGCCAGGAGACGGCTTGATGAGGAGGCAGGCGGAGTGAAAAACCTCACATCTGTCTCGGTTCAGGATGGAGGAGATCAAACTGGACCGGGTCAACATCTGAGGTCGTATTAAAGTCGACAAACATCCTGTTTTAACAGCAAGAGGAGGTGATGATTGGAATCAACAGATTTTAATCTCAGAGCTGAAACAAGAGCTGCAAAAAGCAGAATCTAAACAGGATGTTCATCAGCTGCTCACAGGTTTTTGTTTCATTTCATTAATCGAGTCGCAATAAGCAGATTTCTCATTTCATCTCTTAAGCTTATTTTAAACAATATTAGAAATACTTTAAGAGCTGCAAATAAGCAAAGAATTAAAATTTTTTTTTTAATAAGAAAATCAATATTTTATTACCTAAAATTCAATAACAGCATTCCTTCAGTAAACGCTTGATCATATGTAGCAAAGGACGCATCACTAAAAAATCCTTCTAATATCTGTATCGAATCTGGACCAGATGAAGCTAAAACTGCAACTCGAGGAATTCTGGGTAAAATAGATTTATAGACAAAGCAAGTTTTTGTTTTATATCTTTAATGCAAAATGTTCATATTTTTGTACAGTTCTGCTCTGACTGTGTTGTTCTCTCAGGAAGCAGTCTTTTTTTTAGAGTCTATTTACTCCAGTTAATTATCAGTTAACGTTTATTTCAATAAATTCATTGCAATAAATCTGATTAATCGCTTCAGCAGAAGATATTACAACTGATTTATGTGGAGATTTTTAAAACTAAACCTTTGATCAGCTGATGAACAGGTTTTAGTATTTTGTTCTCTCTGTTTTGTCTTTTTGCATTTTGAAGCTCTGGAACATGGCTACAATAAACAAGCTAATAACTGTAATTTTATTTCCCGGTCCTAAGCATTTTCATGCTGACTGTAAGAAGATAAAATCCAACATGTCTTCATCCGAGATGCTTGTGATTATGCTTCTCGTAGCCCACTGCGTTGTTGGAACTGGATCCTGTCAGAAAAACAACATTCAGTCGGCTTCATTTCTCGGCTTGAACTTGTTCCAATTCTCTGTCGTCTCACCCAAGTAGTCCTTGTAGTCCTTAAAGTATTTGTGCCTCAAACCTCGTCCATCTGCAGGCAAACAGCAAAAACAAAACCTCGTATTAAATGTCTTCTATTCATGACCTGTACTGGACTAGAATTAGAAATATTGGTGTTCTCTCCTTCAAAACATGAATTTAAAATTTCTCCCAGCAGTTTCGGAAACCAATCATCAGCTCATCTTGTTGTTTATTTTCCAGGTTGTTCCAGTTTGGATGCATTTAAAAGAAGAAACAAAACAACAACATTCTGCTCCACAACACCAAGCATGATGTGCTTTTTATCTGGTTTTATTTGTATGCTCTTACTTTGAAATATTCATTTTAGCTTATTATGTTGATTATCAATGAATTAGAAACAGGTGGTAAGTAGAGCCAGGATTTAACGCATTAATTTTGATTAATTAATTACATATATTTTAACACATTAAGAACTTTAACACATCTTGTTTTAT
Source organism: Alfaro cultratus (assembly GCA_903066825.1). Lineage (NCBI taxonomy): Eukaryota > Metazoa > Chordata > Actinopteri > Cyprinodontiformes > Poeciliidae > Alfaro > Alfaro cultratus. The sequence continues at coordinate 1,544 of CAEFZX010014436.1, read as the reverse complement.
TTTATTTTATTTATTTTTTTCATACATTCTGGCCGGAACCTTTGTATTCGCTCGTTTCTGGTACACCCATAAATCTGATGACGCACAAGCAAACAACAGCGATGGATATCGAAGCTGCTTCTCTCGGTTTGATTTCTGCTCCTAAATGTTCTGACTGGACGCTGGAAAAGACTGTTGTGTCGAAGTTGTGCTAAAAGCAGTTAGCCTATCAGCGAAGCTTCAAGCCTAAAATAGCATCTCAGTGCTAAATATGTAGCATTTAATGCTAATGTCAGCATCCACAGTCCACATTTCTAAAGAAGCTCCATGAATGATCAGGGCTTCCTGAAACTCTGGTTTTTGGGTTGAAAATGTTGCTTATTTTGTCGATATATCGTTATCTGTTAGTGTAGACTGCATCTCCAGTTCGACAGTCCAGCCAGCAGAGGGCAGTAAAGTCGTACCGGAGTTGGCGCGTTGCTTGATGCACTGGCCCCGGTTTGGGACGCCAGCGGCGGGGTTCCCGGGGTTGATGATGTGGCACTCGTAGCCTGTGGGGCAGTGAAGAGGCTCGTCTCCGTCCTCCGTGGTGCTGCACGCTTCCGCTGGCGGACAGACGCACACAACAAGCGTTTATTTGAGAATACACACAGTGATTTGAGAAATGAATCAGATCTGGGTGAATGAGACCCACAGATATATTCACCCAAAGCAAAGACATTGTTAGTTAAATTATTAGCTGAAATATATGATGGCGTGTTAGGGTAGGCTGAAAAAAGGAGAAAATGTCAACCAAAAAATCTCAGAAATGTGACTGTGAAGCTGCACTGATTTTATCTCCCAGTTTTCCAGTGTTTCTGTTTGGACCCACCTTGCAGAACCTCCTCCGGTCCGTCCAGCAGCCAGCCGTTTCCTCCCAGCCATCGAGGTTTGGGCTGAACCAGCCAGTCCAGAACTGCTCAAAACAAACAGCTGATTATCACCCGCCACTGTGAATCAGAACCGGCTGAAAGCTGCTGGATGCTGACCCGGTGGGGGCTGGACGGACTCCAGGCAGGCGTAGATGCAGCCGTTGTAGCAGCAGCGTTTGTGGCGCTCGCATTCGGAGTCGGAGCGGCAGCCGGGAACGTCGCAGGCCCGCTCCGGCAGCATCTGGGGCGGCGGCGGGCACCGGTCGTTCTTCTGGTGCTGCGCGGACTGCGGGTGGCTCAGGTACTCGTAGTCCTGAAAGACAGACAGACGCTGGACTGAGAAGCTGTTTGTGTCTTTGATGATGACCCCTGACCCCAGGGTTTGACCTCCCTAGGTCAGAGGAAGTAGCGGTTTCTGATGGGCGGCATGAGCTCCTGGACCTGGGGATGCACCGATTTTCACTTCTGATACCGATATAAGATAAGATAACATAAAATTTTATTGTCATTGTCACATGAACGAAATTTGAGAAATGCCATCAGTCGGTGCAAAAAAAGATACATTTACACACAGTGTAAGAAGTAAATAACAAATAGCTGATACACATCAGTCATGATGATTAATGGTTATTTTTGATTGCATTTAGTTTTTTT
>CAEFZX010014435.1:0-10362 GCA_903066825.1 Alfaro cultratus | reverse complement strand
AGTGAAGCTTCGCATGAACTTGTTAGTTCCTCTGTCCATTGTTGTAGCTGATATTTGGTGAAATGATGCACTAATCGACTCAGAAATACTCTTCGTTTCTAGCGGCGCATAGAAACAAAGCGCTGCTAGGCTTTGTTTGTGAGACTTGCGGCCACATGGGACTTTCTAGGTCGGTTGTGGGCGGAGCGTGGTAAGGTCCATTGTCTGTCCTTCCTTCCTTGAGACATTCCCTTTATTCATTGTGTCCTTCCTTCATTGTGACATTCCTTCTTTAATTTGACCCTTTTTTCCTTCCCTTCTCCCTTCATTGTGTCCTTCCTTACTTCTATTATTGTGACATTGTTTGCTTGTGTTGTTTCCAGGTTCCCTATTTATTCATAGTGACAGTAAATTTTCTATTTGAGAACGGGTGTAAAGGACTGAAAAGAGAGGAAATTTGAGTCTGGACAAATCTGATTTTTTTCCCCCCCAAAAAATTGTTGGACCTCTGCGGCATGCATGCATCCGCGACGGCTGAACACCGCCATGGGACGATGATAAAAGCTTTTCAAGGAGGGGAGACCTGCGCGAGCGTCACCTCTGTGTGATTTAATAACCTGCTCGCTGGAATAAACAGCGTCCAATTACGCCAGCGCCCGTCCCGTTAATGATGGAAAGACGAGCTCAGGGGGGGATAAGGTGGGGAGGCAGGCGGATTGGCGGAGAGGGGATATGAGGGGAGGGGGAAGGGGGGTGGCCTTTTTAACGATAGTGTAGGGGGCTGTGAGGAGGAGAGAATGACGGGCGGCAGCTACAAAGTGCTCTAATTAGCATGATAATGATCTGCCATTAGAGTCCGCTGTGCTCTACAGCTGAGCACTACCCGAAGAGAGCAAGAGGGAGACAGAGAGGGGGAACGAAACAGAAGCGCGGAGTGGGCCGCAGATGATAAAAGTGAGGACATGAATAGAGGTGAGGACATAAAGGTGGAGGAATAGGCGGCGGATTGTGGCTCGCGATCGAAAGGAAGAAAAGAGAGAGAGAGGTTCTTGGTGATTAAAAACAGGGTGAAGGTGGGAATCACAGCAGCAGCAGAAAGATGCTGATCCTCACAGATCGACACGGGAGCATGCATGAAATACAGATGACCAAAGAGATGCTGTGGATGGCATGAGCATGTCAGAAGGTCATAATCAATAAGAACAGATACAATCTCTTGTCTCCCAGTGCCGCTTTAAAGAGAAGAATAAGGCCCAACTGAGAGGTTCAGTATACAGGAGGCTTAACTGCAGCCATCAAGACTTTGGTTTTCCTGTTCAATGCAGCATATTACTGTAAAAAAGATTTAAACTGTGAATACAAGCATAACAATTTGCATGTTCACCCCTCACCTGATATGTTTTTCATATTTCTCACTAGCCACTTGAATTTCAGGATGACAGCCATTTTTCAAGATGGCCGCCATCCAATTATTGTCATAAAACTTTACCCATCTCGATGACTTGGTTGAACTTAATGTCACATTTATTTTTGACTTTAGTCATCGTAGTCATGCAACCTCAAAATAATAAAACGTAGCAAAATCAGACGCTAAAACTGAAACTGAGACTGTCTGCGAGTCTCACACCAGTTGACAACTGGATGGAGATGAAGATGTGTGGCACAGACTCGGAGAAAGTCATCTTAATGGTTAGCGTTAACTTCTGCTAATTGTTCTATGTGTTTAGCAGTGTAGTGTTAGCCTCTACTAATTTTTTATATGCTTAGTGGCTTAGTGCTAATTTTCATATGATCAGAAGAACAATCTTTTTTTTCTTCAATAAAGAAAGCACCTGGGAACAACTGTGCCAAGTTAGCTTCTTGTATCTGCATGTGAAACGTTTTGCTGAAATATTAAATTATTTACTGCACTGGTTCATCCACTTAGACCTGAAAGGACAGCTGGAAAGAAGGAAAACAAAGGCAGGGTTTGTAAAGTGAAGGCTGTGCATTATTGAATGCAGTGTTGTATAGTTTTTGCAAATGTATTCACACCACTTGAACTTTTCCACATTTTGAAACTACAAAGTTCAATGTAACTTATTGGGACTTTATCTCATAGATAAACAGAAAGTCGCATATAGCTGTCGAGCGCAAAATAAATTTAATTCAGACATCTTTATTCCAATACCCCTAAAAAAAGTCCAGTGTGAACAACTGACATCGCAAATCACTTAATAACTAAATCAGTGGAAAGAAGAAAACTATTGTTGAAATAAAGCGTTAAACCCTGTTTTTGGTGGAAAACAAAATTAACAACGTACATCACCTTGAACACACCAAGGTGTGTTCATTCCGCCGCCTCCTCACCTCGGCCTCTTCCCACTTTCTTCCCCTCTCACAACCTTCCAGCAGATAGTTGACTGTCATCAGATGCGTCGATAATTGCCAATTTTTTAAACTCCTACTTAAGGGAATCCAGAGTTAGAACAAGGGCCTTAGCACGGTGGTGGTGACATTATGCTGTGGGGATACTGTTTTTTGGCAGATACAGGAAAGCTGGTGAAGGTCAGAGAACTTTCACCATAACTAAACACTGGAAAATCCTGGGAGAAAACTTGTTAAAGGTTGTATAAGATTTGAGTACGGGCAGGAGGTTCACACTCAAAACATAGAACCAGAACTACAACGGAAAGGTTTAGATCAGATTCATGTGTTGGAACAGCCCAGTCAAAGTCAAGGCCTCATCCAATTGAAAATTTGCAGCAGAGGTTAAAAGATTATGTACTCATAGTTTCACCATTCAATCTGACTGACTTTTAAACTTTGCAAAGAATGAGGAAACATTTCAAACTCTACATATGAGAAATAAACCACATACTCGAAATGACTTAATGCAGTATTTTGTGATTGTCTATCACATAAAATCCCAATAAATGTGGCCGTAATTTTACTTTTTGGGTAATATTTGTATTGAAAACAATATCACTCAAGTTACATCATCAATTTCTTAAAAGAGTTGAAGTAATTCATTCTAGTAAGCAAATACTCTTTAGGTTAAAAAATGGGTACAGACAGTTCTACTGCAGTCTGTGAAGGTCCACACTTTGGTCCCCTCATGGCAATTTCTTTAAAAATGATTAAAAATCAAATCTTCAGTTATATTATGGTAACAGAACTGTAAAATACATTTTATATCAAGTTTTTCCTTTTTCAACAAATTAGAAACAGAAGTCCGCTCTTGGAAGGTTAGGCTGACAGTCCCCTGTTGGTAAGAGAGATGTGTATGCGTGCCCACAAAGTTTGTGATTGTAACATAATACAACACGTCAACCTTTGGAATGTCTTGTAGTAATTCAGTGCCTATGTTTGGAAACACAAAAGCTAAAGTGTGTAGTGTAAATCTCTTGAACACACCTTAAGGCATTGAAGGAAGTTCATTTAAAGCTGAAGTCTCAAGATCACAACATGCTTAATATGTCCCAGTCTGGGCTGATGTATTTACTGAAATGGCAATGTTTCCATTTCCACAGCAATATAGTAAAGAGTTTTTATTTTAAAAAGTCCAACTGATTCATTTGTGAATGTCATTTTCACAGCTGTATGTCAGTGGCACCGATGACACACACCAACTAGGGACTTCTTAGGAGCGGTGACTCAGCTAAGCTCCGGCACTTCCATTTGCTGACTCAGCCCCTGAAACTCTGCACCTCCATCTCTCTGTCTCTCACACACACACACACACACACACACCCACACACACACATGAATATATACAGACACACACCACACTGTCCTCTGCTTTTTATTCACCTTCCTCTTTCATCCCCTTTCACACCCTCCTCCTCCAAAGTTCCCCTGTCTCCTCTGTTCTGTCTGCGCGCTTCGCTGAGCTCTGATGAAGACACACTACGAAGCAAGTGGGGTACAGGGGGCACGAGGCGGGGTGTGTGTGTGGGGGGGCAGAAACGAGGACAATCTATTTCTCTCGCTCTCCCTCCTGTCCTGCTCCGCATCCGCACGTTCCTCCTCTCGTGCTGAGTAATTCCCTGTCTCACTAACTGTATCCCGTATGCCATGCCTCCCACCTATTTCATTTTTCACCTTTAACACTGCACACTTTGCCCTCCCACATGCTGCTGGCAGGCTGTGTGTGTGTTTCCCCCCCGCCCCCAGTCTTCTTGACGGGTGCTGCCTTGGCCTCTAATCTCCCGTCTGGTTTGATGTAATTAGAGCTAATGAAGATTCCCTGATCCTCCGAGTGCCGCGTCCCCCTGGGCCACAACAGCGCGGAAAAACCAGACAGAGCCGGGGAGCAGAGAGGAGCGCTGATAAAAGAGACACGAGCTCGCTTTAGCACGGCTGATAGCTGTGTGTTGTTCTCCGTTTGCCTGCCTGTGTGTGTGTGTATGTGTGCTTATTTGTTTTAAAAGATTGATTCCCTGCTGATGCTGCAAGCAGCAATGCGATTACCTTGGCTCGTAGAGGGGAGCAGTGCGCACGTGCGCGGATGTGTGTTTAAGTACACGCACCGCGGGGATTGGCAGGGCACTCGCAGGCTTAGGACCAGCTGCAGAAAACAGCAGACAGGCGTAATCCGTCATAGCCGTCCTAAACAGTTAAAACCACAACGTAGCGGCTCCCACTAAATCGGACAGAGCGGAGGGAGACACACGTACTTCAAGGAGTCGGGGGTGGGCTCCCCTGACATGTAACCCTTCACATTTCCCCGCAGAGACAGCCCTTCTCTTCCCCCTGCTCCTCCCAGTCTCACCCCCAGCCCCCATTCAGCTTTGGGGGGAAAAGCTTTGATGGCAGCGCTGAAAGGGTCTACTTACATCCCAAATCTCCAGGCTACGTGATCGTCTGTGATCCAGCTGGGGAGAAGAGAGAGAGAAACAGAGAGGGGAGAGCGATGAGTGGGTTGCAGGGAGAGCGGAAGGGGAGGCTTGTGTGACTGCGGAGAGGAAAAAGCCGTGCAGCTGCAGCTATTAATAAGCGGAGAGTGGAAAGAGAGAGCCGAGCCCGGAGATTATACGGCTCTGTCCCAATTCTCATTCCGCCGCCTCCTCACCTCGGCCTCTTCCCACTTTCTTCCCCTCTCACAACCTTCCAGCAGATAGTTGACTGTCATCAGATGCGTCGATAATTGCCAATTTTTTAAACTCCTACTTAAGGGAATCCAGAGTTAGAACAAGGGCCTTAGCAAAAGGAGGAAACTCACCACCAGGCTCCTGCGGGGGCGTAGTAACCTTTCAGCAGCGGCAAAGAGGCCATGACCAGAGGTACCCCCCACGCCATCAGATGGTAAAACCTGACAAAAAATAAGACATTTAACTCGTTATAAAAGCATTTTCGTCCAAAATAATAACTTCAGGAAAATACAGTCCGAATACAAGTCAGTGTTTTCGTTTTTTAGTTCATCCTTCTGTTGGCATTGCCATCAGGGTCATTTTTCACATGCCAACGAGCATCTATACAGCCAGACAGCCAATTACTCACACTGATATAAACTATAATTAGCCTAACTATTGGGGACAAGATGATTTTCAGAGGATATCTTTGGATGAAAGCGGCAAACAGGGTGTGTTCTCACTCAGCAAGTCTTGGTGATGTACAGTCCCTTGCAAAAGTATTCACACTCTTCAAACTTTTTCACATTATTTTCATTTTGCAATCACTAACTTCAGTGTATTTCATTGAGTATTCCAATGATAGACCGAGAAGACATAGTGTGCAATTATGAAGTTGAGGAAAACGGAAAACTCATGCATGGCATTTCTTTATAGATTTTGAACGAATGTGAGCCTATACTTTGGAATATGTGCATCCACAGCTGCACAGCTTGAGGCAGACACTTTTGGCCGTTCTTCACAAAACAGCTAAAGCTCAGTCTTGTTAGTTGGTAAGAATATCTAAATATTACTTTCAAGTCTTTCTAAAGAGTCTTGATTAGATTTAGGTCCAGTGTATACTTAGGTAGCCTGGTAAAAAAAAAAAAAAAGTGCCTTGTTCTACGCCTTACTTTGCCTGAGAGATTAAACACTCAGCTATTGAGAAACGATTGCTTGCTGGAGGCGTGGACTCTGTTGAAGTTTTAAACAATTGGATCGCTAATGTTTGACCATGACGCATGCAAAACGCCCGCTATGCTATGAAGCTTACCAGAAATTGCATGCGCTGTAAACAATCCCCCTCCCCTGCAAAGAGAGAAGTGCTGAGCTGAACATCTTTGCCAGCAACAAAATGTCTGAAGCATTCCTCTCGGTCTCACCTTAATAGGTCAACATTTGTTCACTACCTCTGCTTTCATTGCCAATCTATACCCCTGATCAGCAGACTCTTAATTCAAAAACAGTGCAGAAAATCAAAGTCACTGTTCACAAGTCTTCTTTCTGTTCACCAATTGGTCCAACTGAAATTTTCCCAATTGGGAGAAATCTGACGCAGCACTGATGGAAGTTGATAACCAAGCAGGATTGCGTAGTAAGGCAATGGCCAAGCTAATGTTTAGGTCAAAACAGGAACATGTTCTGATCTAAATCATTCCACTGCAGTTTAGGCTGTAATTTTAGGGTAACTGTCCATCCAAAAGGTGAACCTCCACCTAAGCCTAGAGGCTTTTACAGCCTCTAATAGCTTTTCTGCCAGGCTCGTCGTGTATTAAGCTTCATCCATCTCTCACTCAACTCTTAAAAGCGTGTCGCTGCCACCACCATATTTCCCTGTGAAGACGATGTGTTCAGGGTGATGTGCAAAGTCAGTTTTCTGCCACATATTGTGTTTTTTTGAAGGCCAAGAAGTTTATTATGAATCTGACTAGAGCACTTCTTATACATCCTTCTGTCTTTTTCAGTAATAGTCTTCTTCTTGATGCTCCATACAGGGGCGCTGCCAGGAATCTTGGGCCCCCTGACAAAAAATTAAATTGGGCCCCCCCACGCAGCTGCTGTTACAATTTTTTGAGTCTATCTGACCTATCAAAAGTATCACAATTTTAAAGGCTTGCAACTGCCTTGCTTTCTTTGGTCCAATACTGATAACTAGCACAATATTTACTGCTAATGAATTTTACATCCAACAGTCCACATACAGCATGCAAGTAAGTTGCTTAAATTTTTTCTATTAGTTTTAGCTTACTGACATGTCTCTCCCCAAGAGCAACAGTCAAAAGCAACGTGCAAAATACACATAAAGCAATCCAGACTTCTCAAAAAATGCTATGCAGTTGCATTTTATTCAAGGTGGAGTATATAACTTTAATAAAAAATATGTTTTCTCCATATTTGTTAAAGCTCCCCCCATGTTGTGACAGTTTGTTATGAGACAGATAATCTGTGAAAGCTATCAATCTCCTCCACTTCCTCCCTCAGCTACTATTCCTGGCTAAAGTAATGCAACATTCCGCCCAAAACAACCAATCAGAACCAGGAGGAGTGTCTTAGTGCTGTCAATCAACCTCATTCACTCACTGCTAAATGTGCTAATGGTGGAGAAACAACATATCATTACAGGAAAATCGTTTATCTGCCGTCACTGGTAGCTATGCTAACTAAACTAAGCATTTACAACAGGCTATGCTAGCTGCAGCATAGCACAGAGCGAGGGGGAGGAAGGATGAGCAGCCACATGAGATTGTGATTGACAGCACTAAAACACTCCTGCCACTGACTGGTTGTTTCTAGCACTTTGAGAAAGCAGAGGAAATAGATTTTTCACAGATTATCTCTCATACCATACTGTCACAACATAATGACAGTTTTAACTTTTATAAAAATATATGTATTTTTTTCACATAAGTTACAAACTGCAGCTTTAATTTCACTCAGGAGAGGATGGGTCAGGAGGGACGTGGGTTAGAGCTGCTGCTGACTGACTCATCTGTTGTTCGGTGTGGTAAAAGGTACAGGGACAAGTTAAATCTAAAAATATCTTGGTAATTGTTTTTCCTTAATTCATTACATGTTACATGCTACCATGTTACATGTTACCATGCTAAATGGTTGATAATCTCACACAGTCTACCCACCTCTCTTAGAGAAAAATTGTTATAAATTGACACTCTTGCCTTTTTCTCTCTCTCCCTCTCTATTTTTTTATTTTTTTGAAAACCTGATTTTATAATTTTTCTTAGTAGCATAGTAACAGCCACAGTCGTTCATGTCTTCTACTGACGGCTGCTGAACACCATCACCATCAAGCCCAAGCAGGAACGAACCATTTCATGCAGATCCAGGGGGGTTCAGGGCAAATACGGATGTCTGCTTTTTGGTCTGTGAGTGGGAACATAAAATTTTTACTGCTAAAAACAATCTTCGAAAATACAATATGATTAATTTTGTAATTGACAGGACCCCAATTTTTTTATTTTTTTTATTTCTATGAACAAAAATTAAATAAATAAATTGTGGAGGGCCCCCTGTTGGTCAGGGGCCCTTAGAATTGTCATAACTTTTCCCCCTTTACGGCGCCCCTGGCTCCATAACAGGTCAGATTTGTAGAATATAAAACTGATAATTGTCGTATTAGCGACAATTATCCAAACACCACCACCTCCTCCAAAGTTACCCTGAGATTCTTTGAATTATCTGGCCAGTCAGTAAAGCTGGGCGGCCATTTTCTGAGTAGGTATAACGTGTGCTATGCTGTTTTTGTACTTGGATGAAGGACAAAACCGATATTGGACTTCATTATGCTAGTTTGCATTCCACATAGAATTATGGTCACAATTATGAGCTGCTTTGTCATGGTCAATCACATAAAATCCTATTAAAATACTTAGACATTTGTGGCTGTAATATAACATGAATGTAAAAACGTTCAAGACAAGAAATCTTAAAATGTGAGAACCAGTCTCTGTAAAAAATTTGAGCTCTTTACTATTTTTAAGGGAAAAGGTTAAAGGGGCTGCAGAGACTCATAACTGAAATACAATAGCACCAGCCTTTCAAGGCGTCGGTGTAAGTGGGTGTGTGTGCGTGTGTTAGACAGACAAGGTGTGTGGCCCTGTGACTTGGGCGCCTGTGTTGGGAGTCGATACTTTATAGAGCGTACAGCGTCGCCTGGTCAATAGAGTGGAAGTCCTCCCCTGACTTGCTCCGAGTACGGTCAATCGAGCAGTAGTGACACGGCTGACACGCTTTCGATTCCCCTCGAGTGGTGTGCCACACAGACACACACGTTCTGTCACTCTACGTCAGAGGGTCGAGCCGCACGCCCCTTGAAGCCCTCCGCCTTTCTCTGACTGACAGCGCACAGCGCGCTCGGCAGGTGGAGGAGGAAAAGTGACGGCGGCGGGTTTAAATAGAGCACATCGGTGGGTGGGAGGGAATCCAGATGGAGGTTGTGTTTGGAACGAACATGAGAGGGCTTGGGAAGCAGTGGGAGGAAATGGGAAACATTTGGAGAACGAAAGGCACACAGAAAAGAAATAATAAACAGAGAGTCAGGGAGGAGACGTGATGTATAAAAATGGGGAAATCTGTACCGCCAGCACATGGCTGCAATTCGGTGTGGGGGGAGAGAGAGGGGAAGGGTGGTTGTTAGGAAATCATTGTCGAGAGCTACTTCCTCGCCCCAACCCAACTTCACGAACACCTCACAGGGCCTTTGAGGGGGAGATGACGAGGTCCGGAGCTGCACACAACATGGGTTTAATGAGGCACAGCAGGACGGCACTGCGCACAGCTTTACACACACACACACACACGCAGCCCTCACAAGGCACAATCTCATTTCCCACCGCCTCGCACCACCTTTTCTCTCCCACTCCTCCGTCTTTAGCCATCTTTCTCTTTCCTCATCACACGCTCACTTTCCCTGGATTCCTACTTTTTTAGAGGCACATACACGGCTCTACCCTCACACACACAATCCAACTCCCTACCCGCTCTTGCATCCGCTTCAATCATTCTTAGATCATAAAGCCTCCGTTCTCCGTCTCCTCTGGCGATTTGTTCATTCATAAACCATTGCGCTGAGCCGTCAACTGAGTCGAGTGATACTGTGGGTGTGAAAGCCAGAGCGCGGGGGGAAGGTTGGGTTAAAGAGGCCCGAGGGGTAATTGCGCATGCATGCAAAGCTGAACCCCACCTGCCAAAACACATAAACTTATCATAGGCTTCTTATGTATTATTCCTGCCATAATTCCACGCTTTTCCAGCCCATTTTAAGAATGTTTTTGAAATGCGAATATAAAAGTTTGCTATGAACTCATGACCGATCTTTTCTGTAGTGGTCAGAATTGAAATGAATATATGCATGGTTGGATGGATAATTAGGGAGGGACGGATAGATGAATGAACAGTTGGTTGGTTGGTTGGTTGGTTGGTTGGTTGGTTGGTTGGTTGGTTGGATGGATGGATGGATGGATGGATGGATGGATGGATGGATGGATGGATGGAT
>CAEFZX010014434.1:0-48566 GCA_903066825.1 Alfaro cultratus | reverse complement strand
CAAGATATCAAAGAAAAGTTACAGATCAAGTAAAGTTAAAGATCTAGTAAAGTCAGATATCAAAGTAAAGTGCACTTATGAGTTCTATTTAAGTTAATTAGAATTAATTAACTTAAATACATTTTCAATAAACATTGAATTGGTCTCTGATTTTGTTGCGCAACTTATGAAGAAACCAATTCAAGAGTTCTATTAGCCGTTAGCAAAAGCAATGAAAAGTAACTAAAAATATCATTAAAGGACAGATTTACAAAAATCAAAAGGCTTATTTAACGCTTTAAGAACATATCTTTAATTCGGCCACATAAATAACATAAAGAGAATGTTTTTTTTAGTTTACGAAACCATTTTAAAACGCCAAAACCTAATCTCCAAGAGGGCATGTCGCCACCGAGTATTTACTTTAGAAAAAATTAAAAAAAAGACATAGAATCAACAACTCACCGTCGAGTGGTTGTCATAACACACCCAATGTAATGCTTCGGCTCTGTTAATTTGAGTCAATTTAGCAATGTTCTTCGGCGATTTGGGAAAACGCCAACACACGCAGCCAGCCACAGCGACAGCAGCAACCGTCATGAAGGAGAGCTGAGCGCACCTCTGACCCGGAACTTAAAGTTGTGCTGTTCCGTTTGGCCCGCCAAAATAAAATACATGATTATGAAACCACAGTTTTCTCAAAATATGCTGTTTGCTAAGCTCACATGTGCGCACTAATGCTACATGTAGTGAAAACCATATTGTGTCCACATCTCTCAACTTTGAGTTTCTCTTACTCTATAAAGCATATTGGTATGTCAGTAAAAAAAAAAAAAAAAAAAAAGCATATCAATTCAGTACATTACCATTAAAACTGCAATTTTGGTCACAATTAAAATTTTTAGTTTAGGCTATCTGTTCTGAAATAATCTGGAATTTCAAGACCATGAGTTTCCAGACACAACTTCATCATCCATGATAGTATCATCGATTACCCATTTTTTTCTAGAATAACAGGATCTAAAATTGTTTTCAAGATTCATACTTTCAAGGCAGCTTTTGGGCTCTAACATATAATGAGTAATATGTGCCCTTTAACAGATATACAAATAATGTGAAGCTTCACACATGAATAATAATCAAACCATGTCAGCTACTGAGCCAGTTGTTTAATATCAGCCGGACGGCCATTTGGCCAAGTTGGCATTTGAACGTTTTAAAGGGGCGCACCAGAGAAAAAAAAAGTTACTTATACGTCCGTTACATTTTAAATGAGGCCTCCATCTTTACTTTAAAACCTGTTATTGTTTAGCAGCAAAAGTGTGGACAACAAACAGGAAACATTCGATGAGAAATGTTTCCGACAGGCGTCAACGAGCCCTAAAGTCATGAGACGCCCAAAACTGGTGACTTTAGTACCTACTGCGGTAAAGTGAACTGTGTGGTGAGGAATGTTCTACCTTTCCCACAGGCTGGGCGTAGACGACAAGCTGAGCAAAGGTGGTTATTATTACGAAGCTAAAAAGTGGAAGTGGATGTCTCAGAGAACGTAACACCAATTTCAGACTGGAGTTGACAAAAGACGCGTGTAACCGTCAGTAAAAGTCAAATTGTTTGCGTCCAGTCGGTCAGTTTTGTTTTACACATTTCATCAAGTACTGGTTGGGTATTCAAGGTACTAAAGCAGCCGCGAGGTTGAGATTCCTGAAGATTTTAAAACAGATTGCCAGAAAATGAAAATCAAACAGCCTGAATCAAGATTTGAAAGAGCAGTTACATAAGGAAGTCCAGTGATGAGTCATTTTGGGGGAGGGTAGTTTGGTTTTGTTTTTATCTTGCAGTCAGTACAAAAGGCTGGCTAAGTAGAAATACACACGCATGAGTCTAACAAGCTCTTAGTCATTAAAAAAAAACTTGGCTCCTGAAACAATTCAACCATCCTTATGTCACGACAACCACACAGAGGCTGGATGATGAACCTGCTGCCATACTAGAGAATCACATCATTCCACCTGCTTTGTAATGCAAACAATATGCAAGCTGTCTGTTTAGCATCGGCTTACAAAGTCTGCCGGATTTCAGAAGGCTGTCAACAGCCAAAACATTTCTCGTTTGCCGTCTTTAATCCTAAAAAAAATAATTTTTTGATTTAGGACACATTTCTTGAAAAGTTGAAGTATCTCCTTACTTCTTTTTTTTTTAACACCTTCTTCTACTACACTTCTGTTGCCTCCTGACGCAAATCCGCAGAGGACATTTTGTGCATCAAACCCTGAACTCTTACAACCGAATAGAGGAGAACCGCTGGGCTCAGAGCTCAGCAGCGTTCTCAGCTTTCTTCATTGATCACAGGGAGACCGGACCCGTAACTAGGAGCAAATTGCCCTTGAAGGCTGTAATTGTCGGTTCCACTTTGCGCATGCATGGACGGAGATAAGCACTGACCTTACTCTCACCTATTCTAATGCCCAAGTGTTCATTTTGCCGGGTCAGCATGTTGGGGGCCTGCCACTACCGGAGTTAGGGAACGGGGAAGGGGGGGACTAAAAGTAATACAAGTAAATCATTTTAAGGCGATCAAGCTCCAATACCTTAATAATTGGAAGCAGGCCATTTGCTCTGGTGTCAATAAAATTAGCATGAGGCATATTGGGTGTAAAATATACCTCACTTATTTCATTAAAGCATAAATAAAATGTGGGGGAAAGGACTTTGAGGCGTGTTAAAATAAGGTACTTTGATTCCACGTTTCTAACACCAACTTCGATGCAGTTTTCTATATATGTGTGTGTTAAATCACACCCCGTTAACTCAGACCTTCCTACTATTCTCTCTTTATTATTAATGCGTCACAATCTCCTCAGACTCAATGTTCTTGTTTATGGCACATATTTTTCTTCTTGCTGAAATACTTTTGATTGCTACTTAAATCAATCAATCAATCAATCAATCAAATTTTATTTGTACAGCACATTTCAGCAGCATGGCATTTCAAAGTGCTTTACATCATAACACAAAAACACAAAGTCATGCAACACAGAATCAACAATCAAAACATGACATTAAGTCAAGTTCCGTCATTACATTTGTAATTGATTACGTTTCAATTACAACTCTAAACAGGTGCGTTTTTAGTCGAGATTTAAAGGAAGTCCGTGTTTCAGCTGTTTTACAGTTTTAAAGGTCGAACAGCTAATATTTAAATGCAAACATCTACAGGGAGGATGCTTTGACACCATCGCTTGACCACTGATTACGTCACGTCATACGTCTCCTGAACAGACTCAACCCGACGCAAAACTCCACTTATCCACGACTCAGCAAATGAAGCGCATTTTGCTCGCTGTCGCGAACAAAACACGCTCTCAACTGTCTGTAATTTGAAAGGACGATAAAAAGAAAAGGATGGTACTTTTTAATTTAAAAATAAATAATTAAAAAAAAGCGGGTGGGTCCTCCTGTTGAGG
This sequence comes from Alfaro cultratus, assembly GCA_903066825.1. NCBI lineage: Eukaryota > Metazoa > Chordata > Actinopteri > Cyprinodontiformes > Poeciliidae > Alfaro > Alfaro cultratus. Next base: position 45,120 of record CAEFZX010014434.1, on the reverse strand, counting down.
ATTACCCCACTGTCACGGTGCTGCGTCCCAGTGAACAGCTCATCCAACCGTCTCACGCGCGTCTTCCACTCCCTCCGCCGCGTCGACAGGTGAGCGCCTGTGACCTTGTGCTGGTTCGCCCTGGAGATCTGTCGCCTCCTCCTTGAGCGAAACCGCAGGTAAAGGAAGACGCCGAACAAATGGCCGCTCCCTGGGACGTCACCCTCTCAAAGTCCTTCCCCTCTTTTGTCATCGCTTGAGCTCAAAAACCGCAAGCAGCCGAGGCTCTTTGACCGACCCGTGAGCTGGCGCTGAAAAAAATAGTTCCTACCTTTTGGGTACAACCTACGCCACAAGAGCAGACACCTTTGTGTGTGTGTGTGTGTGTGTGTGTGTGTGTGTGTGTGTGTGTGTGTGTGTGTGTGTGTGTGTGTATGCAAACAACATCAGAGGATAAATTGATGACACTGATGACAGAAGGACTGGTGCGGTGCTGACAGGACGGCAGGCGCTCAATGAGCTTTTTGTGGAAACCACACAAAGAGGAGAGATGCACCATTCATGGCAATAATCCGGCCGTCTTAAACAGTGAGCGGACTTTTCTCACCAATTTACCGCATTGAAGCCACAAACCCTGATGAGTTTAAATTGCGTTCTACGTAACAGGCCAACACAAGGCAAGGCGTAAGCGTGAAGAGGAACACGTTGGAGAACAAATACAAACACGCACTCGCAAAAAAAAAAGAAACGTACAAGAAGGTGTGCTGGCCTACTGTTATATTAACTTGCACAGGAAACAATGTGCGTTGAGAAACTAACCCTATCTCCACTATAAAACATGGTGGTGGCAGTATTTAGATGTGGGCTCACAGTCTCCCCATAATGGGTAATAAAATGGGAATGACGGAGAAACCTTTAGAAAGCTCAGGAACCCGCTGAATATTGTTCATTTGTTGCAAGTAATCAAATTAAATTCACCCAAGCAAATATGTAAAGTTTATTAAGTTGTCATAAATAAGGTCAGTTTGCCAAACTTACTTTGATGACATGTAACAAATGAACTCTTTTTTTTTTCTTTTAATTCTCCTTCAGAGTATCTTGCAGAGGCAAGAATTCAGATGATGCATCTTATTCCGTTCATGTTTCGCGTATTTTATTTTAATGTTACGCAAAGTAAAGCCCATCTTTCATATATATATATATAAAGAGTGCTTGCCACCATTTTGGGAGTTTTTGATATCAGAGTATTTTTGAAAAAACAGCACTGTGCAACAACGATGCATAACATTATGACCACTGACTGGTGATGTGAATAGGTGGCACCTGTTAGTAGGTAGGCTAGTGAAAGCTGTGCCCTCAAAGTTGACCTGCTGGAAGGAAAACGGGCGTTTGTAACTAGACACGAGTCAAATTGACAGGCAGGACGATTACGAGCCTAATGAAGATTGACCCATGTCATCTAATCGAGCAAACCAGCTCCTGTAGCTCCAACTGCTGAACAGGTTCATCCTGATTCTGGTGGGGGGGGAAAAAAAAGAGTCAGAATACACACTTGGGTTTGTGTCAACAGGTAGCCTGTGTCAACAGGCTACAGTCCGGATGTTCATTCTGGACATGAGATTATGCTTGGGTCACTGAGGGCAGTTCATCTCCGATCTCTGTCTTGTCCTGCTGTCGGCTCTGACAGCAGCGTTCTGTGTAGCAGATGGCTAATTAGCATTTCTGCTATAGCAATCACCAAAGCTAATTTCCCCTTGATAACTATAGCTTAAATAAAGAACTGACTCTATTGACCTTGACGTGTTAGTTGGCACCTACGTGCTGAAACTTGGAAACTCGGTACTCAAGGTATCAACAGAAACCTTGAGCACATCCAGTCCCATTCAGTCTCTTAGGATGTGGATTACAATGAGGCTCATTCAGCGTTGTGTTGCAGAACAAGCAGTTCAAACCCAAGATGTTGCGATGATTCACTCTAGCAACACGAAACGTTCCCTCAATAGGCTGTTAATTTCAAGTAAAATAAATTGTTAAACAGAAAGTACATTGTATCCCATTCAAACGATGACTAACTCACAACTGTAGCAAAAGGCTCTGTTTATTATGTGTAATAAATTGTGTAATAAATCCCAAAGCTAAAGCCAATTAATGTTCTTTTTTGTGTTTTTTTTCTTGTCGGAACACCTCGTATCACAGTCTCATGAAGTTTTGATAATTATTATTTAGATGCGGTCGAAGATACATCAGTATTACGCAACTGAATCAGATGAAAACTTAACCTCGCACCACGCAGATCGAGTGATGGAGGCGTCTAAAGCCGGTCACTTCAGAAACCAAGTGCGTCCAACCAGAAAGCAGCAGGTTCGTTAAACTTTAATGAGAGTCATGTAGAGACTTCCAAAGCAGCGGCGTAACGACTGTAGGACTCTCAACGCTGCAGTCGAATCACAAATCAGAAGCAACACAGTTGCCACTTTTCCACCTTATAAAACCAGCATCCAAGTAGTAACCCTGAGCCGCTAATGATCCAAGCAGTAACTCGGAGCCGCTAATGGAGGCTTTTATTTTCTTCTCATGCTTTGATTCCGAAAACAAACTCAACTGCCTTTTGACAAATACATACTTAAACGAAACGCATTTGGAGTTTACAGCTTTTCCTTGTTGACGTATTAGACTGGCAGCTCATGGTAGTCACATTCATTAGGTTAATTGGTCTCCATAAATTGCCTTTTGGCACGTGTGTGTGTGTATGTGTGTGTGTGTGTGTGTGTGTGTGCGCGTGCGCACTGCTTGTCCTGCGATGAACTGTGTACCCCGCCTCTCACCTCTGGAGGTCGGCACCATCGCTGCAACCCTGCAAGGTCAAACGAGTGCAGATGAAGAGCGGATGGGTGTTGTTTGAGAACAGGATCTCGAAGACCCAGCAAACTGGCACATTGCGCAGGGATTTAAAAGCGTTCCATGGCGATTTGTGTTTGTCTGTAGTCCATGAACTGCAATCGAAAAACAATCCCAACGGATTTATTATGTCGTTTGAAACGAGCACTTACCTTTCCAGCTGTGTTTCCTCAGAGGGGAAGGAGGAAAAAGAAAAAGCTCCATGTGCTGCTTAAAAAGCGCTGGAGCGAACCACCTAAATTAGGAGAGGTACAACTTTTGAGAAGTTATGCTAAGTTAAATTTATTCTTTGATTGACCTTAGATTAGTTCAGTTGTAATGATTTGTGTGTATGTAAATATTTATTGGTACCACTTATTATTTTGGTGTTAGGTTTGTGTAAATAATGTTTTTTTTTTCGTTTTTTTTTTTTTTTTTTTGATTACCCCTTTTCTTGGTGTGTCTGATGCAAATGTGACCTGAAGTTGTTAAATAAAACCACCTCAATCTTCTCTCCGTCGGTCAAAGTGACTCTCACGAAAAGCAAAAGATGTTTGATTTCAGAGGAAGAATAAATAAAGTGAATTCTGAAAGGTGACGTTAGGTTTTCACCTCTTTGTGTTTGTTTTTTTCAGGCTCAGTGTCACTGAAGCTCCTTGGAGTTGCAGTGTGCTTTGCGTTAAGCAACAAAAAAACTCTTATCGACTTTGAATCAGCTGAAAGGAGTTTAAACCGATGCATTGAGCAACACACAATTGAAACCATTGTTAAGAGGAAAGGCGGTTAGTGAATGAGCTCCAGAGCACCACTTCAAAACTAGATCCGCATGTTGAATAATCTTTGGTAGCTTCTTCCACAGGCTAATGCAGAAGCCTATAGAAAACCCCTCCAGAACAACAGGAGATCCAACAATTATAGATCCGCTTGTGGATTTTCTTCCCCTCTGGGTGTTACTCTGAACAGTATTTATTTATTCTGAACCTCGCCCCGTCACCATTTTTCACCCTAAGAGAAATCTAATAACCTGTATATATTCTGTGTGTTGTTCAGGTTTCTCATAAAAGCATCCCTCGGCGGGATGAACTTTAATGGCTGTTATTTCCACTCGGGCCTGGGTGGCTTTATTCCGCGCACCCCTAGAAATCATTACGCTTCCCCTTGGGGACGAACGGAGCGATGCAAGTTTTTACCCTTGCAGATGACTCAGCGGTAACACGGCTCTCCTTTATCGGCTTCGCCTTCGGTGTTATTGGTTACCCTCCGCTGAGGTCATTAAAAATCAACTAAAGAGAGACACGGAGGACACGAACAGGGGTTTCTGAACAGTAATGAGGAGGGAGCAGCTTTTAATTATTGGACTCACACGCGCACGCGCACACCAAGGCCGTGATGGAAACCCTGAGGGGATGTTAAACTTTTTTAGCTGTTGAGGCCGTCGCGCATGAAAAATCCAGGTTTTACAGAAAAACTGAGATTTTGTTTTATTACTGTTACGATGCAGAAAAATAGATGTGGAGCAAATACCCTGGTGCTTTTATTTTGGTGATCTAGACATGAAAAAATACATAGATCCATCCATTTTCTCAACACTCTTGTCCCTAATGGGGTCTGGAGGTGCTGGTGCCTCTCCAGCTACGTTCCGGGCGAGAGGCAGGGTCACCCTGGACAGTCTGTCGCAGGGCAACACAGAGACAAACAGAACAAACAACCATGAAGAGACACACTCACACCTGGGGAGAATTTAGAAAGACCAATTAACCTGACAGTCATGTTTTTGGACTGTGGGAGGAAGACGGAGTACCTGGAGAAAACCCACCACGCACAGGGAGAACATGTAAACTCTGTGCAGAAAGACCCCGGGCTGGGAATCGAACCCAGGACCTTCTTGCTGCAAGGCAACAGTGCTGCCAGCTGCGCCACTGTGCAGCCCCTTGAAAAAAAAAGGGGGAGGGGGAAAAAAACAAAATCATTTATTATTATTATTATTATTATTATTATTTCAGACAATAATAACAAACTGTCAGCAGAAGTGGAAGCATGAACAGGTTTACTGACTCATGGAGATTTTGCGATAAACCAACACAAAGTTGTGCGTAAAAGAAAAGCCAAAGAAAAATAAGATGTAATCTTTTCTCTCTTTTTCCCACATAAATGATGGTGTGTAACTCGCATTCAGCCCCTCTGAGTCGATTCCCGTACGCATAGATCTCTATGACACATTCCTCTCCCAACTGTGCAGCAAGGATGGCGTGTTTATGGTAATAGTTGTTTTCATCCACACATACTACTTTGAAAGCAATTTCGATTTGACTAGAGTGCTTTTTTACCAATGGTTTGTGGCAAAATGTCAATGGGATGTGCCATTTTGGGCAGACAAAGGCATGTCTCTGTAGGTTTGCAAGTTGCGCTCTTTTCGTTTTTGCATGTTGGATTGGCGAGATGTTCAAAAGCTTGGGATGTTGTTTTGTAATGTAATTTGGTGTGAGGAATCAGGGTAAAAAAAAAAAAAAAGCTGATTCGAATGATTTTAATTCATAATCCAAATGAAAAAGCAAAAGTTGGAAACAATGCAGTTTTTTCATTCTCTTCACAATTATTCAATAACTTGCATTGGCCTAGCGCATAAAATCCCAATAAAACGCATTAGCATTTGCGGTTGTGGTGTTGTGTAGCAGTTTAAATTGCGTTGGAATATCATTTGCAAGACCAAATAGACTCGGCATGGTGTTGATTTAACTCTGCAGAATAACATCCTTAAGATTTATGACCAGATTAGATGTGTTGTATTTAAAGATGCAATCTTTTTTTGCTCCCTGTCTGATATACAATCAGAAACTTACTAAGTTAGTAAGTTTCGATTACTAACTTAGTTGTTAGTAATCGAAATTACTAACAACTAAGTTGAATCCATTTCTAAATAGTAAAGCCTGAATGAAGTGTTTCAGGTGCCTGGTGGAAACAGTGGAACTGCATTAGGTATGTAATTACAGACACCGTTTCAGATTTCCTCTGTGCTACTAACATCAGGAAACTCCAACTTGTTGGCTTTGTTCTCTTCAAGCCAATCAGTCATTAATTTACTGCTATGCTTCTGTTCAATGTCTTTTACTTCTCCTGCAAAGTGCACCAGTCCCTCGAGGAGCCAATAGCCCACATGTAGCTGTTCTCTTTGATATTTAACAATGATCCGTTATGTTGCAACTTAGATTTTGTTTTTTATCAAACCACAGAGAATGCCTCCAAATAATTAAATAGTTGAAATTCTTTGCATTTGAAAAACTGAACTCTGGCTTTTGGAGTAATGTGCTTCTTCCTCACTGAACGGCCTTTCAGCCCATGTTGGAACAGGACTCAGTTTACTGTGGATAATGTCGCTCTCTTGCCTTTCTGGTGGGATGAATAGATATATTTTTCTCAAAAGAATTTAGTATTTCTCAAGGCCATAGAAGCCACCATGGTGTTTATGCTCTTAGATATAATAGATACAGCAGATGTTTGATGACATGACGCCTCTGGGCTTCTGGAAATCGAACCCAAAGATTAACCAGACTTCTCTGATTGACAACTTAATCCCTGGCATGTCGGGTGTGTTTATTGATCTCCGTGATGCTGTTTGAGTAAGTTGAATAAATGCATGCCACCCTTTTCAGGTTTTTATTTAGAAAAATAAATAGTCTTCCTGCTCTTTCGCTGTCATATAAAATCCCCAAAAATGTAAGAAAAAAGAAATGTGAATTTAGTGAAGGAACATCACTTCAAAAAGTAAACATATCGTACCAGATATGAAAACAGCTGATGAGGAAGGATGTGGGCGTTTACAGGCTGATTTAATATAATGAGCAGTATGTTCAGGTTGTAGCTGGGACACAGGTCTCACATTTCTGCTCTCCTCTGACAGCAGCACAGATGGATCATAATAAATAAGGGGAAGCTGCAGTTGAGCGATTTTTCCCCATGACAGAACTGACCTGGATTTTCTCTACTATTTAAACCAACAACATCATAAGTAGAATGTTTAAAAGTCTTGGGTGTGTGTTTTTTTGTTTGGCTGGTTTTTTTACTGGCGGTGACAGCAAGTCAGACACAGAGTCATTGACATTCATGCACCTGGTCTGCCACCTGTCACTGCTGGCAGCTCTACAGCGGCCAATCGCGCTCACATCTGTTTGCACCCATGGAGACGCGGCACAGCGAACTCAAGGACACGATACATGGGGTGACGTTTGCAGCTACGCCACTCGTTTGTGCAGTTTTATTGAAATAGTAAAACAAAAGTGGATTTTTTTCCTTAACATGCCAAAAGGAAAACAAAACTCACATCTCGGGAGTCCACAAATGACATTTTATCGATACGTGTGACTATTTAACGCTCATGAAGTGACGACGTTCACACAGTTACACAATTATGTACAATTCAACCTTTTAAGAAAAAAAAACCCCAGTAAAACATAAATTGTTATGCAATAAATAAATAATAACGAACATATTTTCTGTACATTTTACTAAATACCACATTAAATACTGCCACTGCCCTTGCAGCAAACATAAAACAAAACAGAAAAATTGAATAATTTTCTGTCTTATAGTGTATGTAAAAACAACGGGACACGGCTAAAGCATTGGCACAGATCTGTTTTAAGAAAGCAAAATGCTCTGGAGAAACTGCATGCAAATGCACAACATGAATATTCAAGTGCAATCGCTCAGAAGTAAGCAAAACAGCATCAGGAAGGCAACTTTGTATTGTTCTGGGCAATTCAAAAATATTCTCAGCATGGTTTGCAACCTGTAAGGCTTAACATGTTTTTTCTTTTTCATAAAATATAATAGAAGAGATAAAAGCCTTCTATGCATGCAGGGTTGGGTGAGTTAGCGGAATTGTGGCTTTAGCTAAATTCTTGCTAAAAATGCCCAAATGACTAATTATTTTTACATTTAAGGCAAAGTGAAGGCAGCCTCGCTTATTTGCAAACCAAAGGTCTTTGTTAAATAAATGCAGAAATAGATTGAAGAATATATGGCAATTAAAAAACCCCAAAACATTTCAATCACACTGCCACCTTAACGACTTAGTCCAGATTTTAAAAATGAAGTTCTATGAAGTTAATATCACAGAGATAATCGAAGATGGTTCCAGTTGCAGATATGTCATGTCAGTAAGTTTTTTAGAAAACAAAAGAAATCCTCAGTGTTTACAGGCTAACAGCTGAGCTATTCAAATCAAGTCAAACTGAAAGTGTTCACATCCGTTGATAAATGGATGATATAAACAAAAACAGTGTAAAACGAAAAAAATAAAATAAAATATATATGGCAGTTTAAGTGAACCCTATTTTATTGTTTGTTAAACTGCCTTACTTTTCTGTTCTGTACTCAGTACAGCACACGTTTCACACAGGAAGATCATTGGTGGTGCACCACCACCTTCTTTAATTTCCTGTGTAAATAATCATCGACTACTGTTTAAATATCCACTCAATGCAAACCTAACAATGGTATTTTTAGTGTTTTCCTAAACCACTATGACATTTCTGAGACTGAACTTGTTTTACAACTGAACAGAAAATGTCTGCTTTAAGCAGGCCTCCCCTAGCTAGCTAGCTGTTAGCTTCAGCCTTTGAGAAACATTAATCTCAGTTTACATCAAATGGAGACTTCAAGAGAGTTATCTGCAGCTGAAATCTGAACAGCTTACAATCTGCTAACATCACCTCGCTTCAAAAACCACCAAACTATTCCTGAAGTAGGACTTGCAGTACTTGAAATGTTTGCTTCTACTGTTTCGTGTTAATCCCTGATTTAACAAGCACTGCAACACAAGCGCAACATTTCTCCTGCAACCATGTCAGACGTTACTTTTTCTTTAAACTGAGAGATAACATATATTCACGGACAACAGGTTTGCTAAGCTGCTCTGTAATCTACTGGAGTTGCAAGAAGTAGGACTTGCAGACATGCAGCTGACATTTTCATTGATACAGGGTAAAGCCTAAGTTAAAAGATATTTAGCAAGACCATTAAATTTAGTGTGCAAGAGATGAGATGCATGGGAGAGGAGAACGGCAGTGAGAGGCGCTTGAGGCAAAATACAAGACGGAAATGTTTCCGGGTGGCGTGTCGACCTCCTAAGTCTGACATGGTTCAACGTTCACAGGAACACGATCGTTTCCTCCCTTCCCTCCTCCTGATCGCTGTCCGTCTCCAAGGAAACCAGCGTGCTCAGCTCCAGATGATGCTCACTGGGATGTGGGAGCGCCGGATCGGGGTCAGCTGTCGACATCCAGGTGTTGCCATTGTAGCTGGGCTCTGAGTGAGCACAAAAGAAAAAAGGAAGAAAAAAAAAAGAAGACAGTTCAATTCCACACAGTAACACCTGAACCTAGATAGAGACATTAAATAAGCCTATTGAAAAGAGAAAAAAAGCCTTTTGAAATTGCTCAAAAGTTTACAGTGATTGGTGGAAGATGGGTCAACCTTACACAAGCTTTTCACAACAGTGAACTGGAATTGTGTTTGTTGGAATTGCTCAGATTTGTTGCTTTCAAACATCTTTTCAGTTTTGCCTGAAGATTTTCTCATCAATCAACCACTTTGAAACTAATTTGGTGACATGATCAAAGACCCAGTTGAACCTAAGCTTTACCTTCCTACCTTCTTAAAAGTTCTATCCCTAAAGAGGATATAAATAAATTATTTAAACACACTTTGTGAAGTGCACCAGTCCCTCCAGGATCAAAACATCCCCACAACATGATGCTACCACATCCGTACTTGTGTAATCTGGATTTTTTTTGAATGCTTTCTTGAGAGGAATGGCATCTATCCTTAAAGAAATGTTTGATTTATTGGGAATAAATCAAAACATTCCATTATGCAGAGTTTCTGAATATCTGCGTTCATATTTGAGAGTCTAAAGACTCTGTGTTGAGTTGGCACGTAAAAAACTCTTTGAAAACTATTGAATTGAATTGACTTTTTTATGCTTAAGATTATCAAAAGTCTTACTACTGCCATTGCTTGAAAGGGTTAGGATCATAGTTCAGCAAGTGCTAATAAATTATTTAACAATCTCGCCCTAATTAGCTAAACAGTGTTTTTCTAATCGCAGTGGGGTTTGTTTTAAAGATGAAAGTACGAGGTTCATGAAATAACCGATTCTAAAGCCAGCGCCCTTCATCTCAGCACTATCCAATTTATTATCTGTTTATGATCATCTAAAACTTAAGATTTGACTTTAAGGAGCCCTGGCGGCTCACTCTTGATGATAATACAGGGTCTGAGATACTAAAAAGATTAAATAATATGTAATTATTCTAACAAACAAAATCATAACAAGGCAGTAATATGTGGGTTGCATGTAGCTGTGCATTTATGGTAGAGCTGCATCTATCTTTATGTTTGTCTTAATGGTCGGGCTGTCTAGTATTAGGGCAGGTGTGCTGTCATGGTAACAGATGGCATGAACTATAAATTGCCTCATTGTGTCCCTGCAGGAAAGTGTCTCTGTTTGATTAATCATACAAGCGTCTCTGCCGCCACACGGTTGCTGATAGATGAGATATCAACGTGGAGCCAGATGATAAAAACACTCAATCTCTGTCATGGAGATATCACATATTAGTAATATTCCTATACAGCTAGCAGCTTGCTTGAGAGAAAAAAAAAAACACTTAAGAATTAGAAAATGTCTTTCCTACTTGGCAAAACGCTTTCGAAATAAAATGGAAATTTTAAGGTGCAACAAGTAGGTTGCTTGATGTTGCAGTTGTCAGTCACATCAACCACATGTTTATGATATCGCTGTTTGTGGCTTGGTGTGGAAAAAAACAATAAATAAAATGGTTTATTTTTATCCCATAGAGAAATTCAATGTTTTAGCTTGTATTATCCAAGCAAGATGGTGATATCCAGTAGCAGTCAGGCTCTCAAACAGGCCTCTGACTGAAGACAGTTGCTGTATGACAGGGTAATGACAGTCATGAAAGTAACAGCTTCATTTCCAGGCAGCAGAGATGATATTTCACAGCAACATGTCCTGCATGGCACCACCAGTTGTTAGCAAACACTGCTAACCTGCCTCATTTGCTTTAGCCGTTTCTCAATAAATCCCTACCTGGGTGTAAATGAATCGTAACCAAAGTCCTACTTTGTTTACAAATTCAAATTTTACATTTATTGTGCGCTTATGTACAATTTTTCAGTTTGAGATTTTTTTTGTCTCACTTCCACGAGTTAAAGAAAGGATGGTTGTTGAAGAACGTTTTTTTTTTATTTATTTATTTATTTTTTATATACCTCCATGGCAACAACAGGACTTTCTTTATTTCCATGTCAACGCCAGAGAATAAAAATAAAGTAACGGTCTCACATTTGTCACATTTTTACTTTAATTTTTCCATTCTGTTCACTTTTTCCCCCTCACTGAAGGACGTATGACTCACTTATGAAGCAGCAGCACAGAGAGACAGAACTCTGTGCCCACATACAGAAGGAACAATTAAATTAAACTAGACTTTACATAAAACAGATGCTCTTATCAGCTCTTCTGCTAAGCACCTTCCAAAAACAGAGGAAATTATGAATATTCATGCTGATTAGTTCAGGAAGCACAGGTAAAAATGAGAGACTTCAGACTCGACATAGGATCTAGATGCCTTTTTTGTTGTGTGGTCACAAAAAAACTCCCTTACAGCAAGCCTCTGTTGTCCCAACATATTTGGACATATGGATATTTATTTAACTACTTTATTTAAGAAATAAAACTAATAACATTTGAAAAAAAAGTCAATGGCCCCATTTATCGTGTATGTTCAGGGCAAAGGGAAAAGCAAAACCTACACCACACATTTTGCGACAGACCCAAGCCTCGAATAGGCGCGTACGTTTTTATGACCCGCAGAAACGATACGATCGCTCAAAACACACACACTTAACTGGATACACGCGAGCTGAAAAAGGCACAAACTGATATATCCTCGGTTTGTTCGATCAGACTGCATTTTTCTGCTGCAGTGCTTTTCATTTGTTTTTTGTTTTCTGCCAGAGGGACTTCAGGGAAAACACAAGATTGTATAATTTTATTACCCAATCTTGTGCAGAGCAATGTTGAGAAATTGAATCTTAAATCTAAATGGCTTGCGGTGAAGTACCCCATCTAGCCAAAAGCAGAATGCTGGTGCTGTCAAAACACCGTAAAAGCAATAAGATGACTTCATTAAATAGTGCCTTACAAATACCCTTTGACCTTTTGGACATAATGTAGTGTTAAAACAACCAAAAAGAAAAAGAAATGCATAATAGTAAAGTGGAAATTAAAGGTTTTACTTGTTTTTTTCCTATGAGGTTCCAGCTCAGCCACATTCCACCGTAAAAGTGAACGCGTTTTATCTTTTCCCGCTCATATTACTCACATCTCCGATCCTTTTCAGAAACTCATGAAAAGGATCGTGACTCGTCAGCATCGTGTCGGTAAATTCCACCCTACTGCTTCAAAGAGATTACATTGTCCTGGATCAAATTATGGAAATCTACTCCGTGAAAACGTGCGTCTCAGAGAGAAGCAGTTACGTGCTAAGGAGACGAGGGGATGTGTGATCATGTCTTGCACCGTGTGACGGCACAGTGGAGAATTTCCATTGGAAACAGGATCTTTCTTTCTTTTTCTCACTAAAAACAGAAAGTTCCTCTGCATGCCACGGAGGGAGCGCGAGGGTGAGGTTCAATCTAAGTATAGTGACAAAGAAGCTCTTTAAATTTACATAAAGTAAAAGGATGGGTCTTTATAGGGGAGTTTAATCAAGCAGGAAATTAAGAAAAGGTCAATTATTGTATTCCCCCTGTGTGGATTAGTTCGTTCCAGGCCCTTGTGGGACTCACTGAGCAATCCATTACAGATAAAAATGATCTGAAACAACCCTTACATTGCAAACCGTGGCCGTTATTTCCCTCAGCTCGTTAACAAGTAACTCAGGTTTCGTCGGGGCCCTGTGTGCGCTCGATAACGAGGAAGGGGTTAATAAGCTAATCAATGAACGAGAGACGGTAAACAATTCCAGAAACTCGGGCGGGTGGCGCGGGTAGCTCTCACCCCAGTTTCTGCGAAGACGGACACTCGCGCCGAATGTAAACGGTTATTTTCCTCATCTGCTGTGAGAGATGAGGAACGTGAGAGTGTTGCTGACTGCCGACACCTCATGAGAGAAGAAACAGATTCATTTGTGTCTGGATCTCTCATTCCTCTATCCCATACCTCACACCTTCACCCCGCTCCCCACTCCCCCTGTCCGTTCACCTGCTGTGATGACAAGTCATGAAGTAATGAGTTTTGTAAAGATTTTTTTTTTTTTCTTTCAAGATCAATGTCCTAATCAGTCACCCGTTGCTTGTGAACTGTGATTCACAAGCAATCACACCTGTCCCCTGGCAGGTGATAGATAGAGAATCCATTGATTTTTTTTCTCTTCCTTTGGCCGGGCTGTGGGGTGGGAGGTGATCAGGTGGAGGTGATGAGACAGTAATGTGGAGTGGGGGGGTTGAGAGGAAGGGCAGACGAGGCCTCACCAGGGATACAGCCTTGAAAGCTCAGTGTGCTCTCGCAAGCGTGGGTGAAACCAGTGAAGCTCCGCTTTGTTTACATTCTCACAGGCAGAACATTTCTCCTTTCAGCTGACAGGTTGATAGCAGAACCCGTCACTGTGCCATTAGCACCAACACACCTAATAATGCTAGGTAAAAACTGGAATGAAAACTGGAAAATGTAATCGGAGCCATTCACTTACAGCCCTGACCATAAAATGTGAAAGCAAAGTATCGGGAAGTGCTACCATGCACTTAGCATGTTATTTAACATTTATTTAATGGACATGTTGGTGGGTTTTTAAATGCAAAACCTGGAAAAACCAAACAATGGGTAAAAAGGAACACAGAAAAGACACAAAGAATAAAGGAAGAAGGCATACAAGGGAGGAAAGATGGGAAAAGAAGAAAGTAAGAAATGGCACAAGGACAAACGAGAGACAAGGAAGGAAGAAAGAAAGATAGGAGAGGTAAAAGGAAAGGTGGAAAGGAGAAAAAGAAAGATGGGGAGGGCTTTTGGAAGGATATGAGAAAGGACCAAAACATAAAGGACAAAAGAGAAAACAAAGGACTGACAGAAAGACATCAGAAAGAAAGGAAGGACACAGTGAAGGACAGAAAGAAAGAAAAACAATGATACGAGGAATGAATCATTCTTTCCTGTCTTCCTTGAGACAGAGAGGAAGAAAAGACAAAGGAAGAGGGGCAAGAAGATAACACACAGACAGTGAGACATGACAAAACATCTTGAAATACAAACATTTCTTCAAATTTCCTTTTCTTATCCAGACAAGGAAAATACAGATCAAATTCTACAATTTTCCAGATTTTTTAAGACCACATAGGAACTACGTTTGGTAAAGATTTTGTCGGATGCAACATAATGTGCTTTACAGTTACAAAATAAATATATACAGGACAGCATCAGCTGTGCATTTCATAATAATACAATAGCAAGGATTTAACTCATATAACTAACACTGCAGTCATAAAAAAGACTTTAGATGTTTTGGAGTTTTCTTGGTCAAAGTAGATATTTGAAATATTTCAATATGGCTTATTCAATTGAAAAATAATCAAAATGTTAAAAACAGTCATTCCTTCATTTAATTAAATGGTTTACATGTTACATGGTTGATGATGGGACTCAACTGAGTTGTTAATTCAAGCCTACATTACAAAAGGAGGAAATGAGATAACACCAACTATCTGGTCAATGCCAATACATTTATTGCTAATTTAATGTCAATGCCAATTTAAAGATATTAACATACAATAAACCAGCCTTCTATTAACAAGGTTTTAGGTATTTCTTACCACTGGTTGAGTTCTTACGACTTCCCAGGGGATTAGTGTAGATGTATCCAGTGCCGTGCGGGCTCGTAACACCAGGGTACTGTCCGTTGTTAGATCTGTCCAACAGGCTGTTGAAACAATTGTGTGCTCTCGGGTCGTTCCGTTTGTGGTGGAAGTGGCGATTGTTGACGCTGCCGCCGGCCAACGCCGCCTCGTTCACAAACACAGAGCCGTTACCGGAGTGTTGTCTGGAGTTATTTGCCGGAGAGGCCTGTCAGGCAGAGAAAAGTCCCACTGTTACGTTTCGGGTTGAAGGCAGCCTGAATTCAAAGGAAATTTTAAGATGTTCCAACTGTGTCCAGAGCTGTAAAATGTCACATTGAAGAACAAATTCATAAATTACAGTCATTGCCTATGTAAGTATATTTCACGGCAAAAATATACAATGACATGGTTCTGAGAATATTGATGACAAAGACTTTTCCTTTAGATGCAGGAGATCAAAGACCATTTCGGAGGTGAACCTGTCAGTATTTTCAGATGTCGACTCAGAAAAAGATCCACATTTGGACGGAACCACCAAGATACCTCAAGTCAGCTGTAGTTATTATGCCAGGCCACAAGATGGTGCTGTGATTTTGGAATGTCATGGAACGTGCATGTGTTTTTCACCTTTAGCTTCCACCTAATCGTAAATAACTCGTCTCCGTCTCCCAACAAAGTGCTCATGGAAAATATTTCTCATCAAGAATTATGCTAAGCTAAACTGGTTAAGTAGCACAATACACCACAATGTTTTTTTGTTTTTGTTGTCATCTGCTTGTGCATGCATAGAATGAACCCTACAGCTGTGCGTTCTAGTTTTCATGGTGTATGAAAACAATATAGAAGTTGCTGGGACTTTATTTGCTGATGTTTTGAAATCGGTCTCTCAAAGTCAAGATTGGTTGTTTCCAGTGCAGACGTCTAAACACAAAGTGTTACAGCGTATTCAATTTTATTAACTGACTGATGATTAGAATTTTTTTTTTGCAAAAGATGTCCCTCTGGACCTGTCCACAGTATAACGGCAACTCCTTCAATGACCGCTGATGATCCTGTCTAGTGATCACGTCAACAGGGCTTTTCCACTGTTGAGTGGAGGCAGCACAGCTAATTAGATACGACCTGAGAGCTGATATGCGAGTGTGTGTAGGGGTGTGTGTGTGTCATTCGATCCATCTCTGACCCTATGAACTACTGCCTTAGGCTAAAACATTACCAGGGACACATTAGGACCTCCACTGCCTCCGCTCGTCTTTGTGAGAGCACCGCTTTGTTACTGCGGCCTCCGTGGCGACTAAAATAGATGAATGGAAATACATACAGTAAGTCTGGCTCAAAGCAAGGAGAGCCTTATCAAATCTAGCCTACAAAGGAAAAAAAAAAAAAAGGACTCACAGTGGCATGTGTAAATTAATGAGGGAGAGGGGGAAAAGAGGGAGAATATTGTAACCTGAGTGTGCTCATTTGTCCGCTCATTGTGGTGCAGACCCACCTGCGTGCAGAGCTCCACATACACGGAAAAAGTACTTATTATAAGGGTGAAAAAATTGATTGGATTAATCATGGCAATTATGAAATAACTAATCTACTAATTTAGCAATCGATTAACTGTTAACTGGAGTATAGACTCAAAAAATGGACAGTTGCTAAAAGGTAGTGCATGGGAGCATCATGCTGTGAGGTGGATGAATGGAGTTAAGCACAAGGCTATCCTGAAATAAACTGATCGAAGCTACAAATAATTGAAGTTTGGACAGAGATTTAGCTTCCAGTAAGACAAAAACTCCTGTCTGACCTACAATGGAATGGTTTATGTCAAGGCAAACCCATCTGTTAGGATGCCAAGATAAAGTCCAGAGCTGAATTCAATAAGGAAGAGGCGACAAAACTCAAAAACTGATGTTCACCCGTGGTCTCCATCCAATCTGACCACCTTTGAGTGAATACCCTTTGCAAGACATTGTATGTGGTACATGTGGCACATTGGTTTCATCATTCAAGCCCAGGTCTGTAGCAGTCCAAGAGAGCAGTGATCCTTTATCTTCTACGCCTTTCGGCTTCAGGGCAAATTTCAGTGAGGTGCTTTTCAAACAGAGTGTCAATAATTCAAGTCCTTTAGGACACAATTGATCGGTTCCTTGGGCCATGTGCCTCGGGTTTTAATTATTTTTGCTGAAGCTTTTATTTGCGGCGGTTTAATTATCATTAATCATTGAGATGTTCATTGGTGAGCCGAGCCGCTGAAGCATGAAGACGAATGGCGCTGGAATTGCTCTCGTTATCACAGCTTGTACATCAAGGCTGGGTTGAGCTGCTGCGGAGGAAACGAGTGAACCGGTGTAAGCTGATAGCTCTTTGAAGAAGAAGAATCTCATTAGTGAGGTCACTGAAAGGAATACTGGACGAACCGTGCTTCACGACAACACTAGGGCTGGGCGATGTGGCCTAAAGTCAATATCGTGATATATTGAGCAGTTCACCTCCAACGATAAATGGAGGATAGCACTAAACCCCCAGGACTGATTTTTGGCAATTATGCGCAAGTTACTGACAAAAACCCCCCCCAAAAAAACACACACACAACTGAACAAGTTTAGACGGAAAAAAAAAAGTCTTACTTTCCAACATCCTTACTCTATGCAGAATATTCCCAAATGATCGTTAATTTCTGCTCCTCTTCCTCCACGACCACATCTACTGCCGGCACGTCAAAATTTGAAATTTCCTAAATTTTCTCAACTTTACTGTCCTTTTCACTTCTTCTTACAGACAGGAGCGGGTGGAGTCACATGACTAGAGGCTGTCCACATAGCGCAGCATCTTAAAGAGTCAGTACTATGTATTTTCCAGGCACACAGCGCCATTTTATAGCAAAATAAAGTAACTGTGTTACTTTCAGTTTTTATAAAAATGCAGCATATGTCAAATGTGACTTATAATCATAATTTATTGCCTTTAAATCGTGTGTTAAGGAACTATTGCTCTTTCTGAAAGTCCACTTCCAGGAAGTCATCACAACATGGCTCTTTAAAAACATTTTTATCAGCGTTGCACCAGGAAGTAGCTTGCGTATTGAGCTCAACAGATGTGCAGTCCCACCAGGTGTTTGCTAATTGCTACTGGCTAGTCTGAAGGAGCTGAGTGGGGGAGGGCTGCTCCGTGAGGCGGAGGCTCAGAGGTTGGACTTCTTACCTGCTGCACATCCAGAGGGATGACCATGTGGGGTATCACGGTGGGCAGGCTGCTCTGCCGCCCGTGCTTCCAGGCCTGCAGCAGCTTCTGCTGGTCCTCCAGATGCTCGCGTTCCCTCTCCACGCTCCTCTGCCCCTCCCGGAGCCGCTCCAGGCTCTGCTGGTACTCCTCCAGTTGCTCCTCCAGCTCCTCCCTCTCCTGCCTCAGCTTCTGCACAGCCTGCAGGCACTTCCTCTCCCTCTCCTCCAGCCGGCTCTCCTGCTCCACCTGCTGGCTCTCCTTGGCCTGGCACTCTCTCTCCCAGCGCTCCCTCTCCTGGCGCAGCTGCTCCCGGAGCCGCCGGGCCGCCGCCAACTCCTCCTTGCGCTTCTCCAGGTTGCGCTGCTTCTCTTGCTCCTGCAGCGAGTTGCCGCGGAGCCCGTGGAGGTGCAGGCAGGGACCGCGGGGCGAGGCCAGCTCGCTCGCTTGCAGGAGGAGCTTCTGGACCTCGTAGCAAGTGTCCTGAATGGTTACGGCAGCCTGGCATCAACAGGAAATAATGGTTAACCTCACCATGAACATTTATTCAGACATTTTGAGGTGCAAGTAGTCCGGTCACGATAACAAATTTTCCCGGACGATAAATTGTTCCAGAGGTATTGCGATAAACAATAATATTTTTGTTGTTTTTTTACAAGGTTCTAGTGGCCTTTTATGTGATAGTGAATTGACATGAAAGTGGGTAATGAAAAAGGGGGCAAGACATACAACAAAGGCCACCAGGCCGGGATTCGAACCTGTGACATCACCGTCGAGGACTAAGGTCTCCTTACGTGGGTTTTCCTGAACCCCTGCACCACCACAGCATCGTGTTTTCAGTTAATATAATAGCTAATGCATAATGACTCTAGAATCAATGAATGTTAAATTCTGTTGAACATTTAACACTTCAACTGGAAGACATTTTGAATATCCAAAAAGGTACACAAAATCAAAGGAACAACAAAATAAAATAAATTATGAAGTCTCTCTAAACAAAACTGTCCTTCACGAAAAGTGGCTAGTTGAGACAAAAGCTTTTTGTGACGCAGTTTTTGGCAGAGAGGGAGAGAGAAAAGAAAAAACGCTACATAATGCAAATGGAAATTACTGAGCTCATTTTAATTTATCACGTGGTTAATTGATTTATTGCTTACTGCGACAGGCCTAGCAACAACAAAACAGAAAATGTTCACTTTGTTCTGCCGCACGCTGTACAATAAAAAAAAAAAAAAGACTTTATAAGGACACTTTTTTTCTTCAGTGTA
The DNA here is from genome assembly GCA_903066825.1 of Alfaro cultratus. Taxonomy (NCBI): domain Eukaryota; kingdom Metazoa; phylum Chordata; class Actinopteri; order Cyprinodontiformes; family Poeciliidae; genus Alfaro; species Alfaro cultratus. The sequence continues at coordinate 25,870 of CAEFZX010014434.1, read as the reverse complement.
AAAAGGGCAGGCGCTCTAGCACCAGTGTCTACCTGTGCACTTTACTGCACATGTGCATCCTTGTTGCAGGTGATTTGAATGGCAAATTATAATGGAAATTATAATCAGGTTCATCTGGTGACCTAGTTTTTTTTCCCCCTTGCATCCACTTTACTGATAGAATCACTGGTTTTGGTTTCAGACGCATGAGGGAAAACAAAACTTTGAATATGAAAATCACATTGTGATCAAAACCCCTAAGTCCAAACAGGAAAGCGTACAGACACACACACACACACACACACACACACACACACACACCTACACACACCTACACACACACACACACACACACACACAAAAACCAAATGCAAATACAAACACACACACATCCTCTCTACATAAATTTACATTTTATAGCAAGAGAGGGAGTGTGTGCATAGCCAAACAAAAGACCCTCCTATGTTTCTGAGCATAGAAAAAATAAATCATTTGGGGGGAAGAGCTCCTGTTGCTTGCTTCCTTTGGCTTCAAAAAGTCAAACACAGGGCTGTTACTCTGTTTGCCAAACCTGCGGCTTCAGGTCTCTTCTGCAAACAAATATATCTGTGTGGTGGCTAAACATAGATGAGTAAAGTCAGAATCTACCAAAGAAGGTGCAGCTTGCAGATATATAAATTGTTTCGACTTCATCAAGGTTTTCAGGTTTTGGTTGTTTGTTTTTTTTACAACAATTAAAAATGCTCTTTATATCTTAACAGAATGAAAAGAGCATGAATTTCAAACTGAACTTTCAGCCTGAGCTAGAGCTTCTTTTTTTTAATATGAAAAAATAATAATATTGATGAGTTATTATGGTACAGTTAAAGTTTAGACTTAAAACTGTGGCAAGACTACAAATAAAAACATGAGTATGTGCAAAATTAGTAGAAATCACAAAAAACTGTTTCCATTTCACAATCATGCACTACTTCATGTTGTTCTGCTCTTACCTGCAAACTGTAGAGTAACTGAGTCAAGGTTTGGATACTCTCAGCAGCCTGTTAGAGAAAAAAAAATTTAAATAACAATCCAGATCAATATATCAATCATGTCTTTTAATGCAATATTTAACATCAGTGTCAAAATTATTCAAAATAAGCTGCGTGGGGGTTCAAAATGCATTTCAATCATGGTAAGAGTAGATTCATGCAGCAATTGCGCCCCCTCCAGGCAAAATGCATCAACACAGCACCATTAAGGAGCCCCCATTACCTGACAGGAGCCGATAAGAAAACGACTCATTCTTATCGGTGTAATTTAGCTCACAGGTCATAAAAGGGTGCAGAGAGCAGCACAAACGCACTAACGACTTTGGAACAAGCCTCCATATCTATTTTTAATGCCGCAGGATCTTTAAGAGCTAAATGGACTTCCCTTTATTATGGGCCTATCAATAATTCACAACATTAAGATTGAAATGTAATTCTAACAGACGGTGATCAATTATTAAAGGAACACTAGGCTGATATCTGTAAATAGGGTGGAAAAAAAAAAGAAAAAAACCTGGGAGAGGCTGTGTTACCTCTGCAGTCCCACCTTACCTGAACTGCAGCAGTAATGGGTGGATGCTTTTATTGACAATTTACTGCATAAAACTAGAAAAACAAGCATTAAAAGAAATAAATTTCTACCTCAAAGTCAACTGTACTCTGGTGTTTTTTCTGCGAGTCAGACGTAGGCTGAAGGTCAAATGCATCGCTCCGGTTTCCCCAGTTTTCCTCCGACGTGTCGGATGAGGGATCGGACAGAGCGGCGGGGCTGATGGGAAACACCGAGTCCGAGTCCTGGCTGTGACTCGACAGAGAGCGGGCCTTGGACGACAGCGCGGCTTTGAGGTTCTCAGCTGGAACGCAAATAAAAAAAACATGTGGCTGAAATAAAACAGAACGACACTGAGAAGGAGCAGCACACAATGGAAAACAAAGTACAATATAAGCATGTTAATATTTTAAGAGACTAGTTTTTGGTTTTTATAACATTTTAGTCAGAAATATAGATCTCTATTTCAAATGTACAACACTTTATCAAATCAGGACTTGAGATTCACTAATCGCACGACCAAAGATTGGAACCAGCTAATTTATCTTTAATTGATCCTGATTGGAAAGTCAAACATGTAAAAAATATGTATTTTCTTTTTGCTCATTGAACACATCAATAGTCAGAATTCCCAGCATTTAGTCTATTAACACGTCAAGAAGCAGAATGTACCCTGATGCACTATTTTCAAGTCAAATATAAATCTGATAAATATTAAGGAGCATGCTTTAATACAGAAATAGAAATAATCTTTCCATTCCTTAATTTCTGTTATATTTAACACTACTACCTCTTTTACAACCCTGCAGCATTTTTTTTTTTTTTTCTCTTTTATGTGTCAAAATGTGAATGCAAATCAAATGTATTAGAGGTAGAAGTCTCCAAAACAGAAAAATTGTTCCTCTTTTATTTTGAATTTGTAGGATTATATAGAAATACACAGCAGCGTATGAAATACTTATGTTTTTTTTATGAATGTACTTTTTTAATCTTTTGAGTATTGTTTGAGAGTTTGACAATCAAATCAAATTTCCTACATTTTTGGATTAATCAGTACCCCAAAGAAACCCTGTCTTTATGGATTTGTTGTGTGATATTTCAGCTAAGAAGGCTGAGATTTTTATGTATCATCTAAGTAAAACATGGCTAGAAATGCTAAACTTTTATGTCCCACCTTCTTGCAGAGCAGCAGCCAGTAGCGCAGCGGCCTGCGGCAGCTCCTCTGACTGAGGCTGCACCAGCAGTCGCGGCTCCACCAGTGCGGCGTCCGTCCTCCCGCTCAGCGCGGACAGCTCTGTGTAGATCTGCAGCTTCTCCTCCAGACTGGAGCAGATCTGCTGGTCTTGACTCGTCAAGCTCTCTAATACGCAGTTTCAGGCATTTCAAAAATTAGAAAGAAAAATGTCTACCTCCCAACTCCCGTTGGCAGAACATACACAACACCTACTTTGGAACGAATTTACCTTGTAACTTGAGGATCTTCTGGAAACGAGCCTCAGCAGTTCGCTTCTCCTCTTCTGATTCACTTGCGTATTCCTCTGGTTCCTCAGGGCAGCTGAGTCAAACAATAACAAACAACTAACAATATAGAAGTGAAGTTAAACATTTTTACATTTTGTCACGTTACAACTACGAATTCAAAATATTTTTTCCTTCTGGATTTTATATGAGAGACCAGCACAAGGTAAAGTAGAAGTAATTTATTATGTTTTGCTCATTTCTTCGGAACAAATGTAATGTCTAAATAAAACCCAGTACGAACGCATAGGTGTGTTTTTCAGATACACTCTCAGTTGGGCTACGGTTGCCACCAAATATTGTTTAACTTGTACCATGTACTTTCCAGTGACAACTGTTATTATTATACATGCATCTGTTGTTTGATGTTGCAGTTTCTTGGTTTCATTGTTTTTCTCTTTTTGGAAGGTTAGAGGCAGATTTCTCTCTATGCTTCTTTTTCACTCTTTTCCCTTTAGACCTTTTCCCCAACTTCCTATCCGTTTCTTTTTTTATCTAGTGTCTATTAAATTTGAAATAAGCTCACAGACGAAAGCCTTAAAGCTTCGCTTGTCAAAGTACATGTGTTGGGCTCTACTTTGACACTAGTGCCACAATAAGAAACATACAGTCTTGGAGTTACATGATGCTTTGAATTTCGTGGTTGGAATGTAACAAAATATGAAGGTTTTAATACATCACAAGGCTTTGTAAGTTCCAGGCAAAAACCAACCTTTCTACCGCCTCTCTAATGAGCCTCATCCAGGTATTTCGCTCCTCTTTGGATGAAGTGTGGACCTCGTACATTTCTGGGCCGGCAGAAGAGGCGCTGATCAAAAACATCCCTTTCTCCTCATTCGCCACTTCCCGAACTATTAACTTCTGCAGTGCGATGACAGGAGGCTTTTGGTCCTGTGGAAAAAGAATAGAAAATGTGTTAAGAGTGCTAAAAGCAAAGATGATAGTAACTCTGATTATATTTATTTGCTACACTCACCACAGTAGCAAATGTGTATTTCTGGTCTTTCTCCTGAAGGAAGATGAGTACGTCTGTGAGGAGGAGCGCCAGGACATCTAGGGCAGTCAACATAAGCAGAAAGTAATGTCACAAGATCAGTTTCAATACAATAACTCAATCACAGTAACTGTGTAGCAACAATCAGTAGGGAATCAGATATTCTCACCTTTAAGGCGACTAGTGGCGGTCTTCCACAGCAGCATGCCCTGGTGTCTGAGCGTTTGACCCATCATGTCCTGCTTGCGGAAGGTGTTGCCGCTCTTCAGCTTGGCCGCGCTGCGGTTCTCCATGCGGTTCCACACTTCCTGTAGTCTCTGGTGGCGCTCGTATTCGCTGACTCTCACGTCCACGGCCGCTATCGCGTCCCGAATGTGAGTCAGGGCTTTGGAAAGGTTGGCATGCTCCTCCGTTTGCTCTGGAAGATCAGAAAGGACAAAAAATAGAACAATTTGGTGTACTTGTTTCAGTCCCTGCAGTGACTGTGATTTAACAGCAGAGGGCAGTTGCTGCCTAACCTTGAGTATAGTGCAGGATCCTCTCCAGTAGCACTGGGTATTTTGTGATCCTTTGAGTTACCAGCAAAATGCATTCTGGGATCTCTCTCCGCCGCACCAAAGAGTTATGACCTTGTTGCTTTAAAAATTAATATATTTTATTACACAATGCTTAACTCCACTGAATTGTAACAATGCTAACCAAGATTCAGGACAAGAAATACCTTAATGAAGCTTTGAAATCTCTTATTATGCTGCATGAGATCCTTAAAAAAGGCTACTGCTTCGTTGTGATGACTGCAGAATTCTCCGTACACCTGCTTCATTTTTTCTCCATTCTCTTCTGAAAACTACAGGCAGGTTTCATTATTGCACTGGACTTTACCATATTGGTAATTTGTAAGGTTAGTGCTAACCTGTCGGAGCAAGGTGTCACCGATTTGCTGTATCAGGTAGTTCCTGTGACCCGGGGGCTGCCCTGAGCTCTGACGCCGCTCCTTCATGGCAGCGAAGAAGGCGTGGTGGAAGGCGAGCAGCTGGTCCAGGCAGGGAAACATCCGCTCCACAGACTCGGTGTCCAGCTGCACCTCTTCCTTCATGCCTCGCCGGAAAACCTCAGCCATGATGTGCAGAGTCTGAAGGTGGTGGAGCTCAGTCTGCATCAGCTCTGTGTCGGGTCAAACGCTTGGTCAGCACTAGCTACAAACTTCAATCCAAAGTTAAATATTGTTGTAATGTGAAAGAAAAAAAAGAGATTTAACTAATACAGATGAAGGCAAAAACTATTTTTTCCTTCACAACTATGCACAACTTTGTATTGGTCTTTCATAACCCATGGTGTCAAGAGGAAAAGAAATGCTGCACAAAAATGTTACTCAATCTGACAATTTTTGAAACAATTATGTGATTACAGCACATGAGAAAACAAATCATCCCTTTAACATTTGCTTACCGTAGATAACATCCTGCCTCTTGACAGCCCGCTTGTCTTGCCTCTTGCAAAACTTGTGCTCCACCGTCAAACTCCACGACTCGGCCTCGTAATCAGCAGAATCCGCTAACATGTTGCCGTGAGTCTGAATGTACGAGTCCACACAGTCTGAGGAGAAAGAAAGGTACAAAATTACTTCTGATCGTTTTTCTTAAATGAACAGTCTTCACTTTGCTTTTAAAACGGACGTCCGCTTTGATATATTTTGTTCTCAGCATGCAAAGCAATTCAGTTAAAAAGACTAATTTCTTTTCTCATCCTTATCAGTGACATCCACCATTAGCCGGCTGTGAGGAAAAAACATTAGAGGCTGAATTTGGAAGATGCCGAGTCTAATTAAAAAGGAACTGTGTTCAACTCGGTTCAGAAGAAATGTTGAACTGAGCAAAAAGATTTTTCACCATCAGATATAAAGGGTGAGATGGTCAAGAATGTTGATTCTCAACACATTTTTTAAGATTGAATACTATAAATGTCAATTTTATGTTCATTTAAATTGACTTAAGCTTAAATTTCACTAAGAGGTCATACATGGTATATTCAAAAGTACATCTGGGACTCCAGGAAAACCTGGAGAAGTCGCAGAAAAATAATTACTGAAAATTGTACGAAAATTTTATTTCTCCTTTACTTTCAAACCATTTTAAGTAAAAATTATGAGTGTAAAAATGGCATTTTCTTATTTTTTCCCAAACATCTATTATTGAACATCCTTTTTGAGATAAGAAACTTGCTTTTCTTTAGTCATTTACCACATTGAGGGAATGAGTGCCAGACTATGTGGGTTAAAAGCAATGCATTTCTTTTAGAGATGTACAAAGGAACTGGTTGTGACCAGAAAAAGCTGACTTTTAAGTTGAACGGACCCTAAAAAATCTGATATTATTTTGGTCAGAGTAGGCAACAAACCCAAGCGTTAACAGATTATGCTAACAACAACCAGTTGTTTTAGCAACAAGACTAAAAGGTAGCTGCAGTATTTTCAGTGTCAGAGAGATATTTCAAAATTGAATCAATGTCAAATCACAAAAACAGTAAGAAACAGATTAAAATTAAATTTATTTAGCACACAGACATGCTAACTGTTCTTTGATTCAATGTGGGTCACCTTTTGGAGATTTTAGTTAGGGAATTAGTCCACATTCTAAAAAAATACACTTGGAAACATTTATTTATTTATTTTTGCAATTACAATAACCTAATAGCTAATTCAAGATACTAAAGATAGAGTTAAATTTCAGCTCAACAGAAGTCATTTCACTAATAGAGTGTGACACTGCCTCCACTTATGATAAATACAAATATTGTCTGCTAATAATAGAAAATCTAGAGCAAAATATTTTGATCAGTGAACAATCCAGATCTACTAACATTTGAGAGTCAAAGCTTTACAAAGCAGGAGATCAGAAACCTTAATCGACGTATATCTAATTTTTGTTTTGCTTTGTGGATATTTTCAACATGAAGCCTTGCTGGATCTCATACCGTCTCCGAAGGATGACTCATTAGAGGCGGAGGAGCCCGGAGTTGGCAAGAGCTCCTCTGAATGGCTTTTCGGCCTCAGGGCTTCAGATTCTGTCTCTGAACTCTCGCTGAGCATACTGTACCACAAAGCAGAACACGGGAGTGTGTTATTACTATTATCATCCCATTAATCTATGTAATAAACTCAGATTGCTCAATGACCTGTCACTGTTGGGTAAGCTTCCAGGCAAAGAGCATGACTGTGTTGCAGTGTCCTTCCTCTCCCTTGGAGTGAGGACAGGTTGAGAAGCAGAAATGGGGATCACAGAATGGGAAGGACTGTCTCTCACTGTGAAGTCTGAGGGGAAAACAAACAAAGATCAGTTCTTATATTTAAAAAAAAAAAAAGCAAAAAAAAGCAAATGGCAAACTTTTTTCTGCATTGTTTTGTTAAATCTGTAATGCTCAACTTAGACTCTGTAAAATCTTACTCTGTGGAAGAGACGCTGTCTTGCTCATCGCACATCTATCCTGTAGTTTCTAAGAAACATATAAGAAAATCTGATTGAAACTCTATTCAGATCATTTTATTTTTTAAGTAGAGAACCAAATAAAAAGCGAACCAACCTTCAAGCATGGTGGGACAGACTCCTTACAGCTCTTATGGACAATAGCAGTGCAACCTGAGGGAGGAACAAATCACTGATGATTTCAGTCGGATGACTCCTGTGTGTTTGAGTTTACCTTCCACCCACCTGAGCAGTGCAGAAGGTCCTTTCCAGAAGCTGGTTTGTCACACACCACACACAGCGTGGGACCTAAACAGGGGCCCGTTCCAAACCGGTGGCCATTCAGGTGCCTATCCTTGGCTTCTCTGTCCTTCCCTTTTCCCTTTGAAAACCATGTCAGAGACATAGGTGTCAACAACCAAACCGTACAGATAATTACTCCTACATCTACGGTGTAACAGTTGCACTAAAGACAAACTTCGGAGAATGTCTTCTAAAGTTTCGATTTCACACGTTAAATATACCTCGAGCCCGAGGGAAAAAAAAAAAAAAAAGCATGGAAGTAATTCCCGCCTCTCGCCAAGCTGTAAGAAAGGTCCTCGGACTCGGAAGCAGACCGAAGTGTAAACAACAGATTGAAATCGGGGAGGGTTTCCAGTCCCTGTGCTGACTCAACAACCGCGGATTAATCATTGAAAGGAAAGAGGCCGGACAACATGTTTGGTCTGTCGCTCTGACCTTGAGTTATTCCCAGAACTGTTTCCTGGTTGAGTCTCCCAGAAAGCCAAAAGACAATCGCATAGTTCATACCAGAGACCAGAGCTGGGAAATGTAAAGCTTCAGCATCTTTATTGAGACTAAAACCGAGACTGGAAGTGGGATTTATTTTATTCAGTTCAGTGCTATTGTTCCAAAAACACTCCACAGTAGTGTTAGGATCAGGTTACAAAAATGACGGGTAATGTTGAGTTCAAGGTGGATCGATAAATTTTGTGGGATTTATTATAACAACTTAAAATGAAAAGAAAGGATTTAAAATTTAAATTATTAGGATGTACAGTAAATGGCTCTAAGAAATAAACATCCTCCTCATAAACTAGTTACAGTGTTTTGTAGTGTAACTTTAGCACTCAAAATCAGAATTTTGTAATGTTTCAAATCAATTAATATTTATTGGCACATGGAACCAAGTGTGGGGAAGAAATTTCTAGCAGCAAAATTAGCAGTCCGAACCATGATGTCTGTTTTGGGAGTTTGAACCCAGTTTATTGATATCATAATAAATCACAATTCATATAATAATAACAGCTAAAAGTATTAAACCATACTGTTATTGCTTCTGCTTAGTTCCAGGTACTGCAGTCTGACCAGTTTTTCCTCAACAGCTACAAAAACCAAGCCTTAACGACAACAATGAGGCTGCTCCAATATGCATCCCTAGTTGGAAATCTGCAGTTTGGCTTGTTGGTTTTACCTTGTTCTTGTTGCGTGTGCTGGACATCCTGTTCTTCAGAAAGCTGAATGTGCGAATGACTTTATACTTCTCTGACTCTGCCTTGGTGGGAATGTTGCACTTCTCCAACTCCTCTTCTTCAATCCTGCACAAAAAAAAGGTCCCAAAGTTTTGTGACTCCAGATACAGAGCGGATGATTTTCATAAGGCAGACTCAAAATTGTCACATTTTCTTTTCTTCTTCTGCCTGGGAAGTAAAGAAAAGAAAACAACAAAAGCAAGCAGAACAGGCTGGTTTTGAAATAAATCTCCAGGTAAATGAAATGTATCCGGTTAGTTTAAGGTGAAAAGGTTCATTCTCAAATCGGATGTGTTTCGGAGAAGAGAATTCCCGGAGAGTCAAAGCAACGACATGAAAACATCTCAAGAATCCTTTTTGTTAGTAAGTAAAATGTAAGAAAACAGTGTTCCACTTCTGCACTGCTGTGACGTGAGAGCGAGTAAGAGTTAGAAGCAGAGGTAAAGGCTAAAAACATCCAAAACGGACTAAGACACCTGTGCATGCTACAGTCAGTGGGAGCTCAAGTCGCTCTAGCGCTGTTTGGAGCCAGATGGGGAAGGAGCTACCAGTTTTGTTTTTGGTTAGTATCTTCAGCTGTGGGACAGTCAGGGAGAGGTCAACAGAGGTCGGTCCCGTACACATACTCTTTGAGAAACTCAGACAGGGTGAGATGCTGCAGCGACTCTGCCAGCTCAGCGACGCCCTCATCGTCAGCGGACTGGGCCCGCTTACGGAACCTAACCTCTCTGGAAAACACACGGACACACACACACTGAAGCTTTGTGAAGCCACAGAAATAAAAAGACATCTGACACTGCTTGTAAAATAGTAAAGTTTATCTCTGCGATTTACAGCCGGTCTGATATCTTCCTCTAAGACGAAGTAGTTATCAGGGAGAAAATGGAGCTAAATGGTGAAGTGAATATAAAGTGCTAATAATGAAGTCGTTTTATTTTAGCCAGAAGCCACAAGTTAAACCATCCCCTCCTGTAAGAAAAGTCTCGGCAGCGTCATGCTTTGGGATCATAGTTGAAGGGAAGGTGGAAGGAGTTACATATCAGTAAATACAGGGCAATCTTTGATAAAAAATCTATTACAGGCTGCAAAATACCTGAGGCAGAAGTTCACCTGTTGTATGTTTTGGGTGATAATGACTCAAAACATACAACCAGAACTACTATGGAATCCATTTGAAAACAGACAAGGATGAGTGAGTTTGCTAAGTCTTGCTAAGTGTTTTTTTTAACTAAATAAATATTCCTTCTACAAAGTAGAACTATGCTCTACTTTGTTTTGGTCTATCACATGCAATGCGACAGAATGTAAAAAAAGAAAGAAAGAAATTCAAGATATATTAAGATATTAATTGAAACTGCAAAGAAAAAAAGAAAAAAAAGTCTGGTATAAAAAATTAATACCTTTTATCATTGGGCTGCTCTGAAATGCTGGAGGCTCTTTGTTCTGTGGAGAGATACAACAAGAGAAGCGGTTCTTTAAAGAAAACAAAAAGAAAAGCTGCAAAAACATCAATAATAATAATAATAAAGCCTCAATAACGTTCAGTCTTTAACGGTTTGAGATTTGAAAATCCTGAGTATTTGTGACAAAGGCAAACAAACTGAACTTCTTCATGCGTTCTAAAAACTGATCTGAGATGTAGCTGTGCAGATATACGACAACTTCATCAAAACAGGAACAATAAACATTAAAGCAGAAACTCCATTTTATCATGAATTCTCCCAGATTACAAGAAAATAGCAAAGAAACTATGACAAAGTACTTCATTAGTTTCAATTCATCTAACACTTGTAAAGGGTTTTTTACTCACATGCATTAATTTTCATGTTAGATTGTCATTTAAGTTAAAAAGAGGCACATTTTAAATCCTGTCTTTAGGTATTTTAAGTTTAGGATCAACTAAAAGTAGAAATAAAACTATTCACAGAAATCAAAAATCGACATAAACTCACTTTTAAATAAGAGTTCTTATTAATGGAGCTAAATTCATGTCTTTTTAAACCGTTAAAGAAAAATATTAGCTTGATTTTCACCTAATTCTCCTTGTTTGCAGATTTAAAAATTTCAGACATAAGAATGACCTAAAATGAGACCGGAAGACAAAAGTGAAAAAAATAATAATCACACAGTTCTGCTAGCTGGAAATGTAAATTCTTATTTTCATAACTTTTCATCTTCAGATGTTGCATCCTTGCATTCCCAAACGCTCAGCTACACACATTCACACACGCACACAAGTAGAAGTGCTTTCAGTGAAGTGCTGGGTGTGGTGCAGGCATCCAGTACTTACTGCCCGGGTGGAGCAGAGACAGAGACAGGGTGGATTTAGACAGAGAGAGCGCCTGAAGGAGAGATCGGCTGTGGCTGACGCTGTGGAGAACGCCATCTACAGGGCACAGTGGACAGAAGGCGGCTAACATAACCACTGCAGGAGGAGGGTGCAAACTATCAGCGTGAACAGTACAGTCGGGTTCAGCAGGGTATTACTCGGCAGGGTTTGTGTTATTTGACAAATAGGGTGAAAAATTTATATTTCTTTGTAGAAAAAACGTGCTGCATTTTGAAGCAAAAAAATGTCAAAATGGATATTTTCAAACCCCGTCAAGCTGCACTGTCCAGCAACTATGTGAACATGACTGTACCTTATATTAGTGTTAAGACTGTAGCTCACAAATTAACACAACATGTAAGATTATTCCATTAGTGGAAAAAAATATTAGGAAAATTAGTGGTGCGTTAGACTGAAATGCTCTGGGTGTTAAGCGGACTGAGTTTTACCGACCAGGGCTACCTTCCGGTGTGTGGCTGTCCCTGGGGTTGCGACTCGGACAGAACTTGGAGTACGAGTAGGAATAGGAGCGAAGTCGAACACCGTCCTCACTCAAGTCCTACAGGGCAAAAAACAAATCGAGCAAAAGAGAAATAAATAACAGGCGTGAAAACAAATGTTTTTGAAAGTGCGACTGCTAATTTTACTTTGGAGATGGGTTCGCACGCCGAGGCCGACTGGCTCCGAGTGCAAGCGAGATCGGGAGCTGGACGTGGAGTTTCCTTCTTGTCTTCACTTCTACCAACGTCTGAAAACAGCCGGGAAAGCAGAGACTTTGGCCCAGGAGCTTCTTCCTCACTGTCCACCTCCAGGGCCACCAGGCTGGGTGGTGGGGGGAATAAAAACATCATAAGTACATCATGAAAATAGGAACACTGGCACATAGAGACTTCAACAAACGAAAATGTAACACCTGATGTCGCAAGTTTCCAATGGCGGGCTGCTTGGCTCGGTGAGGGGCTGACGGCTCAACCTGGTGAGGGCCTGATCGACTGGAGAGAGAGAGACGGACCCAAGGAGGAGATCTTCACAGCGGGGACGAGGCGGAGGGGTGTCGGTCGCAAGAAGAAGATCATCGGGGTCCCACAGGCCGCCATCAGTCCCCGTGCTGTCACGCGTCACATCCTCTATTTTTAGCTTAATGTCCTCTTCACAAGCCTGAAGAGTAGAAATTTTAAAAAAGGGTTTAAAAAAAGTTGAGGATAGGATTAATTGAAAAAGAAAATGTACAACCTGAGTCTGCTGGGTGTGATCTGAGTCGTTGACGATGGAGAGTAAAGGGTCCGAAGCCCGCTGGCTGAACTGGTTCTGAACTTCTCTGTCCCGTCTGGGGTGCCCATTTACTAAGACAAACACACAGCAAAAATCTCATTACGCCTTCCAATGTGGTCTGTTAAATCTTCCCCATATATTTGCTCGGTCTTTTTTATTTTATTTTTTTTTAAATCTAACAATGCCAGATCGTTGTTTTTATAGAGCTGAAGGATTTATTACCAGACTGCTTGGTAAGAAATTACTTTAAAATGCTAACAATTCATCAAAACCTTAGCCAGATACGTGGCTGTCTGCTTAGAGACCGCAGCTTTCAGAGTAATCTAAAGTAATACGAAAAATAATGCAGGGAAAAAAAAGTTTATAACACACACAGAAGCGCCAAACTTAGACAACCGATTATCTACACGCCACAATGCTGGACTATTAAAATATATTTACTTTCTCTTGGCCCGTATTATCCCATGCTTTATTTTGGTTCAGGATTTTCTTCTGATTTTTTCAAACCACAACGCACCACTCTCTCTTTGCACAAATGTCAAGGCTTAGAGAGAAGAAAGGCAATATGCTGCATACCTACTCCTGTTTGACCTTTAAAGGATTGTTTTTGTAAAAACCTCTACACATCATCCTCGCCGACAGGCCCCATGTGTTTGGTGAAAAATAAGGTGGATTACATTGACTTTCTCTGAGTCAGGGCCCTTCGCTGTGATACATCTGCTAAATGTTTATGCTCACTCTTCTAATATAAAACGGTCAGGTCTTAAATCTTGAAAAGCCGACGGCTGGCCTCTCTCGCTGCAAATGATGTGCGTAGAGTGATAAAAGTGATAAACTTCAGCATATTACATTATATTTCAAGAATATTTTGGACATTTTTTTAATTAACCGGCCAAGTTTCTTTGAATCCGAGTCAGCCAAGCTATTTTCGATAACTGTAGGCTTACAGTATTTTTTTTTTATGTTGTAAATTTGTCCGTAGTGTAGAGTCTCTTGTTTTTTTATTCTTATATTTTAGCTTGCGAGAATCTGTGTGTATAAATTTGTCTGTTACTTTGCTGCTGAGTTTCCCCACTGAGAAAAAAAATGTATTTTTCTCAATAAAAAGAAAAAAATAAAACCTCCTACTCTAAGAAAAAAAAATAAATAAATAAAAATATTGGAATAAACATGATGGTTTCTTTCACAGCAATTATCAAAGAAATAATAGGACAATATATTCCTTCTATAACAAAATAATTTTTTGACTAAATAAAGATTACGTAATATTTTTGGACATGACAGTTCAATCAAATCAGGAAGCATAAGTAATGAAAAACATCAGAATTTCATCAGAATGCTGGAAATATTGTAAATCTGTGGATGCCTAAAGAAAATATTTTAGGTTACTGGACTCCTTCTAATGTCATCTAATGATTTGCAAATTGAGAGAGAAGATTATCTTTTAAAATACTATATCAAATGTTTGGTTTTAAAACCAATCACAAAGAGCTGGTGGAGACCTGGCCAGAACGAGGCTCAAGCAGTGGAAAAAAACACTTTCAATAGAGTGGGAGGGAAAAAAAGAAAGAAAAAGAAAACTTCCTGCCTAATTTCCAGAAGAACTATCCATTTCAGAAACTGGTAAAAATGGACTTCCTACACTCATTCTTTCCTGTGACCCACGTAGGAAAACAACGGACAGCCGACATCGTTTTATTAAAATAACGACGGGTAAACGATTAAACACATAACAAACGGCATCTCAAACACCATTTCATGTTTTGCACATGAAACCCTAACCTTCAAAATAACGCGTAGACACAATTTTCGAAATCAGAAGCATGTTAAAGAGGCTCCACGTATTTCTGTGACTGAGCAGAGCATTACTTGTACAGTCTGTAAGTACATGTGCTGCTGCAGCATATCAGCAGGAGCGGCAGAATAACAGCATGGAAAATTGCCCTGTTTGATGAATGCGCTTTCCACCCAGTCTTTGATGTCTGAACCAGTCAAGGCTGCACTAATGTAAAGGAAATCCTGGGCATCTCAGAGGCATTTCCTCTTTGCTTCTCTCACACAGCGAAGACACTGCAGTTTAAACACGCTGGGGCAGATGTTTTGGATCCAGTCCTGCCCTTAACTTCTCCCATTTGCAAAGCAGTGCGACACTCCTTTAAATCCGCCACAGCTACAAACTGAAAAGTGTTGGAGCAACATTTTAAGTAATAAACAGAAAGAAGCACATAACTTTAAAATGAAGGGCAAATTTTTCTTTTTTTTTTTTTACAGATTTCTATAAGTAAAAATCTGAAAAGTGTGGTGTGAATTTGTATTCTATTGCCCACGAGTTAGACTGGACCATTGCTACACATTGTAAAGGTGGTAAGCGTAATGATAATGTTTAAGAGTTTTTGCAGAAACACTTTATTTGAAGGGGTGTGTATAAGACTGACATGATACATGAACATGATATGACACCTGTCATGAACATGAAGGAGTCTTCATGAATCCTTATGATTGTTGTCATGAAGAGTCATTTAGTAAATAATTACATTTTTAATCCAAAGTTGCATTAAAAGTGCATAATAAAGTATCAGCTTTTAACCAAATGACAATGATAAACATTTGTGAAGTTTATTACAGTATCACATAAGTCTCATACACGCCGCTTCAAATAAAGTGTTCCCGTTTTCGCATTAGGAGTAAAAGTAACATTAAATTAATCATCTTCCTTATTTGCAGTGTTTCCCTTTATTTCAGCCTTTAAATTACATGCACGCTTATGTCGTTCTATCACAACATTTCTCAAAGCCTGATCCTGGTAAGAAAAAACTACCGAAACCACTGAATCATACATGTAAAAACATGATATATACAGAAGTAGAATTTGGTCATTTATGCATTTGATGCAACAAAGTGTCAAAGCTCAGCTCTCCCTGACACAGAGTCTTTAGTCAGACATTTTTTTTAATTAAAGGTTCAATGTGTAAAGTAGAAGGAAAACAGCTTCCGTCTGTAAGTTTTGTTTGTGTAACTGAACGAAATGGTCGTCGACTGGTTCTTTATAGCAGGATGTGCCGACTCTAATAATCCTTTAGAAATAAACAATAAAGTCAGGCATGTTTAAGCTCAAGAACTTTGGTTCAGAAACAAAATGACTGCCACTATTAAAAAAAATGGATCTTGATTATCACTGTTGGTGCAGAAGTAGGAACACAATGACTAAGCTATTCTGGATCATCTCATACAGAAAGTATGAAATTTAAGTTAATAAAAAGAACAAATTCATAAGTAGTGCTGCTGTTTTAATGAAAAATAAATACTTAGACATAAGTGATTTTGTGTGGATTTTGAGAAAACTGTTGAAGTAACATATATTATCACTTCTTAAGTTTAAAGAAGACTTGATTTTATGAGTTGAAGATTTACACTGATCATCAAAAACAAACTATCATTTACAGCAGCAGATTATTTCTGGGTATCTTTAACTTTAAATGCAGCCATTTGATGTTGCAAAACATCAAAGTTCCACAATTAACCTGGGATTCCCCCCATCCCGACGTTACGGATCACTGTGTCCCTTTAAATCGCACAGGTGAATCTGCCCAGATCACAGGCTCCGTGTTTCTTACACAGCATGCCGTTTCCTGAACACAAAAATAAAAACTTCAGAATCCTGAATATTTCACATAACGTCCCAACATGCATGCAACGTCTTTTGCTAGCAGCATGAGAAAACGTGAGGAAAGTTTGCAAAGCGCTGCGTCTTCATCCTCCTGCTTTTGTGTTTAAATACAACCACAAGCAGAGACATGAAAATCTTCCCTCCGTCCGACCCGAAGGCTGGTGACGGATTGGTCTCTACTGGTAGACAGAACGTCACAGCGCTTCGCTCCAACAATAACCGACAGGCGCTGAGTTATGTCGGCGAAACCGGAGGAACTATTATGATCATCCTAGCAGATTTGGAAGGAAACAATAACTCTGGCCACCTCGCGTAGATGCAACTACAACTAAAGCATTTGGATGACGGGACACAAAGGGATTTTAACTTAAAAAAAGATAAAACATTATCCTAAAGTAACCATGTTGTCTAAACTCTGAGGTTTTTTAAGCATTTTAGCTTATTAACATTCCAACTCTTGTTTCTTCCGTCTAATCGGGGAAGCTGGGGGATGGGGATGGCAGGGTGACAACTCGGGGGGGGGGAAGAGAGGACGAGACACCAGGTCAGACTGATTCTGAGTGGAACGAGCCTGACCCCATTCCCGTCTTTGTCCCGGTGATGGGGCAGATTCCTGGACTTTCGAAAACGACTCGTTGTGGAGTCCGAGCAGGCGGGACACAACCAGAACAGGCTTCCAGATTCACTGAACGAAACCCCCAAGCAACTGCTGCAAGTCAAGCAGGAGCGCATCCCTCTCTGCGTCTGCGAAACAGCAACTGTATTGATTTCCAGTGATGTGATTCGAAACAGAAGTCCGGTTGCACATCGCGCCAGTCCTAAAATAAAACAGGATTCCAGCTGGTGATGGTGTGCTGTTCCTACACCCCCGCTGTTCTCTGAAGCCACAAAAATTTTGTTGTGTCCTTTTACGGCTTAGCGGTTTGTCATTTCAGACAGAGACGGGATATTAGGTTGTTGTAGTAAATTGGAAGAAGCTCAGAGAGTGGGATGAATACATCTAAACCAGGAGTAGAAGGGGGAAGAATTACCGGGCAGAGATGACGAGTTTTCCTCTTCGCTATCTGTGTCGATTAAAAACAACGTCGTTGGATCGTCAAAAACCTTAAGAAGGAAGGAACACAAAGACATAAAAAAATTTAACACACTGTTCAGGGCAAGTATGTCTTTTTTTTTTTTTTTTTTTTGCTACATTACAACCTCAAATGTCAGTGTATAAACCAAAACAAAGTATTGCATAATAGTTCAGGATTTTCTAAAACTTTCTACAAATAAACATTGTGGTACCGTGTTCATATTCACCCTGATCTACTCTGACACTTTGTGGCCAACGTCCAAAACTTTAAGTGATCCAGGGAAGCTAACATCACCCAAACCCCTAAACGCATCATCAGACAGGGCTGAAAAACTCTGTTGCTGTTATGAGGAACCCTGGTCAAACCTGAAACTGCTGCTGTGCAACCCACTCAACAGGTTGTTGCTAGGTAACCAAAGAGTGAATGAGTTGATACCACCAACATCATTAGAGGTTGAGCAGCTAATGCCTTTCCTCTGCCTACATCCTCCAGACTGCTGTGTGGTTCTGGGTGGAGTTCACTCGATCAGACATATTATTTATTGATACTGATCACGTTTCTATGGCGATATACAGTATATATATTTATATAGTTATTGATTTAGGGCTGGTTCCGACACAGTTCAGCTAAATAAAACCAGTTTAGAGCCGCTAAGGCTACATGACCTTGGGAAAAGACAACTAACTAAAAGACAATTTACCTCAATTTTGGGATTTTAAACTAAAGAAAAACATAAAACTTTTGCCCAAAAACGCATACATTTTCTTCTGTGGAAAATGATGCAAAGAATATTTGTAGTTTCTAGACAAAATATAAGAAAGATAGAAATAAAAGAATAATGTTGGTACTTTTAGTGTCATTCTGTTTTGGGGAATTTAATTCAATTACTCCATCGAAAAGATTTTTTAGCCAAAGTTATTAGGTTCAAGGAGTCACTTAGGAAGGTTGCAAACAAATCATTTAGAGAATAGCATGTTGCTGTTTCAGAATGACCTAGTCAAAGTCCACACCTAAATCCAAGCAAGAATCATTGGCAAGAATGAAGCCTGATGTTTTCAGAAGACATGACTGGCTTTCAGCAATCTTCCATTGAAGAACGGACAACTTTTCTGACTTTTATTTGTAAAAACTTTCAAAACCATGAATGATTTAAGTGTAATTGTTGTGATAAAACAGCTCTTGCAAGGCACTATAAAAGCAGAATGTTGAGACATTTTTTTGTAACAATACTCACGTTGTCCACCATCTCTTTCCCATCTACATGAAGCTCCTTGGTCCCACCTGTCCCAAAAAAGAAAGCATTAAACAAAAGGTGTTGAATAAAACACCTCCGCTTAAAAATAAACAAAGCGAGTCGTGCGGAAAGAACGAGATCAGGCTCTCTCTTAACTCTTCAATCCACAAATCCAAAAGAAACAAATGAGATGTTTTGTCCGTCCGCTGCGGACGGTCCTGAGAAAGAACACACACTCCCTGCTGAGAAGTTGTTATTTCAAGAGAATTAATGGACGGCTGCAGAAGTCGGGACAGGGTTAAGGTCAATACTGAAGTACACTTCCTGCCTGCCTTCATGAGTCGATACCACCATCTGCCGTCTCTATGGTAACCAGGAAGACTGGCCCAAGTTACGGGGAAAGATCTAGCCACTGACAGATATCAAACTGTCAGAAAAAAAAGAAAAAAAAAAAGAACTGATCAAAATCTTTCTCTATGTGGGTTTTCAAACCAGCCTGAGCATGTCACGCAAGGAAGGAGGTGGGGTTTGGAAAAAACAGAAACAATCAACTCGTTTTCTGTCTTACGCTGCACAGGGACGTCTCCTTTTATGGCGTTTGTTAAAATTGTTTTTTTTTTTCTAGTTTCTGCAGGCTGCAAGTGATGGATGTTCGACGAACCCGGTGTTTGCACAAGTAAATCTGTGGTTGTTCGTTTCCTACAGCTCTGCAGTGAAGCCTGTGTGCTCGCATACCCACTCAGAGGCTTTCCATCGCCTGAACGGGACGGTGGGAAACACAACCTCTTAAGCTAATAATTATTGGCACTAATCTAGAGTCCTCTGATTATTAGGTTGGAACAAGTCAAATACTCATTTAGTTGGAGCGACAGCGCCGTCTCCCAGGGTCTGCACGGAGTTACGAGAGGAAAGCGAACGTACACAATCAGAGAACCTTAAACGCAGGAGAGTGACGCTGATAAACCACTTTAAAAATGAATGAACGTCAACGTGAGTCTAGAGTTATATACTATATCCATCCAGATACACGTTATACTCCAGTGGGTCAGAAATGTAAGAATTACAGCTGAGAAAATCTTGGATTTTTTTCCAATTTCCATTTTTCTCTCTTTTACAAATATTTTCGGAACCTTGCTTTTATTTCAATAGTCTCTTCTGTGAGTTGACCTTAATTCAAACCTCAGTCAAATACAAGATGTAAAACAAGATATCTAGAGGGTGAGGGCATTTATTGCATCATTTAACATTTATTGTGAAAAATTTCTTGTTATGGTAAGAATTTTGATTTATTGCTGTCACAAAGAATTTCAGTCAGTGATAGAAAAATACATTAAAATTAGACATTTACTATTTTCTATATGTAAATTTGAAAATATGATTAAATGAAGTGCAGCTTATCACAATATTTTATAGCACTATTTTGATAACTATAAAAAACTATTTCTTACTTTTTTTAGATAACTGCATGACACAGCATTCATAGCACCACACACATCAAATTCTTGTCTTGATAAACATTTATATTTGAAATAAGCCGCATGCATACAGAAGTGTGATTCATATTATTAAACTACGGAAGCCCAAGGAAAAGAAAAATCCAGATTTAATCTTCATAAACAGCAAATTTTATTAAGTGGCACTTGTAAGTCCTTTAAAATGCTTTTTTTAATTGACGTCTTCAATTCAATCAATGCAAAGCTACAACGGCTTCGTTTTATATGCCGCTAAGTAGCTACTGTACAACTTATTCACCGCATTTAAAATACCAAAAAGGAAAAACAAAACACTTACTTTGATCATTCAGATGAGCTTCATTTTTGTGACACCTCTTGTGTTTCCCTCTCAGACTGTTGATCTTGAACAGAAACAAATATTCGTGTTGTAAAACGACCATAAATATTAAGCTAAATGCTTTTGCTTTTGAGCTTTTCTTTGTTTTGTATGTGAGCTACAAACATGTCAAAGTAATTGCTCTCCTGTTTAAGTGAGTAGCTCGTGGTAGGTTAGCAGTTGTTGTAAGTTGTTGTGGATTTCATTGGACTGTATGAGAGTAAACAGAACACCACAATTGTCAAATTATATTTGAAGATCCCATTCCTTTCCACTGTGATCACTTAAAAACATCCCAAGAAATTACGCTTAGGGTTGTAGTCAGAATGTTACAAAATGTGGAAATACTCAAGGAATGTAAATACTTATAGAGAAGGCAATGTGTTCATGTTGCTTTATATCCATGGCAACCAAACCATGAAACATATCAATGGGCATATTCATCAGTACTATACTGCATTTATGGAGAGAAAAAGAAACAACAAGGTCAGAATAATGAATCAAACTAATAGTGTTCCCTGTGGTTTCACCCCACCTGTCTGCAGATTCTGTGGTCTTCCAGTTTTTCTCTGAGAACCATAATGGCGTCCTGGGGGCAGCCAACGGGAGCCTTTCGCAGAGTGAGGAAAACAGACTCTGCTCCTGGACAAAACCTCAACATGCAGGAGCTGTCAGCCCACAGACAGAAAACACCAGGAGGAGGGCCTACGGGAGCCTCAGAGGGACTGATGAGGGGAAAGAAAGAAAGCAAACAAACAAGAGTACTGAGTAAAACACTCTGTGCGGATGTTAACATGAAGTAGGGTCATGCTGGGTAGTTATAAACAAGCAATATCTAACTTGCTATTGACATATAGTACCTTTACTAATCGCTATTAAATTATATTTCTTAGCAACAGAAATGCACAATATTAGTGTTTCACGTCATATTTATCTCCAGTTAAAATCTTTCTAACTGTACAGGAGCTTTGTTAATAAATACTGCAGAATACATTTAGCCTCTCAAAACATCCACAACTCTGCAAGGAGGAGCAAATATACATAACATTTCTTTTCTACTTCTTCTGCAGTTAACTTTCCAGCTCAAATTTCCTCAGGTCAGCTGGTTCTTGACAAATGTAGTTTCTGTGTTTTTTCTAAGTTCTGTTTACACTCTGCCTGTCCTAAAAAGCCCCCAGTGGGGATCATACAGCCCTGGGGAGAAGCGCTGCCTCATTACATTGGAAGTTTTCACAGTCTGTATACAGCAGTACTTCTTTTGCAGCTTGAGAAGCCTTTCGGATGTTGCTTACTATCTAAGCACAGACGCAAGTAACGAGAAAGTCAGGCTTTCTTCAACTGGATATAACAGAGATTTGCAAAATAAGAATATTTACTCCAGCATTGTGTATTTCTCCAATGAGGAAAATGTGCTTGCAGTAATCTTCCCACAAATTAGTACATTTCCATAAGATAATCATAGTATTACACTGCCAGGTACCTGAAGGTGGAATCAAATCCGTCCCCCTGGGCCAGCTGGAGTGGAGTTTCCCCTTCCTCGTTGGGTAAACTCGGCAATGTTTGACCTGCAGTTTGGTGAATTAGGAAGCGAGTGAGGTGGACCAAATGCAAGCGGACAGCAAGGTGAAGGAGGGCTTCTTTGCGATGATGTTCATGACCTAGAGAGAACAGACAAAACAGGAATTCAAATTAATCAAATGTCAAAAATTTAAGCTAAAGTTAGAATTTTTCGTACATCGACAGCTGCATCAATCATCTCAGCAAAAGGAAGTCTTACAAATGTTCTCATTTTGACACTTTACTGACGTTCACTGATTTTATTTCTTTATTGAACTTTTATTTAACCAGATCAAGATGATTCAGAACTAGCTGTCATTTACAACATGGGACTGAGATGTATGTGATAGATCAACACAGAGTAATGCATAATTGTAAACAGAAAGGATTTTATATACACTAAATTGAAAAAAAGGAACAGTTTTCCTTTCACTTGAAAATTGTGCACTTATTCGTATTTAAGTGTATTGCATAAAAACATTTAAAATACGTTGACATTTGTGTTGTAAAGGCACAAAATGATCTTTGCTAGTGATTATGTGCAACTCACTGATTGTACACATGATACACTATGCATGTGTGGAATTTGTAGTAATAACACGTGCAAAAACGAGGAATGAATGACTCATAATTATGGCGGTTCCAAACAGTAAATCAGCAATATTACGATCCAGAAAAACTGGATGTTTCACTGAACACACACCTGGAGTGTGTGTCCTGAAAGCTGCGGATCAGTGGAGTGCAAGGGACTGTAAACATTGGCCCCTCGACTCAGCAGAAACACTTCAACCTGCTCTCTATTGGCTAATACTCTGCATCGGTAAAAACCAACAGCATCTTGGTGTATTTTATAGATTTTCTATTTTTAATTGTGATCTCAGAGAGAATTTTCAAAAGGATTAACAGCATATGGGTCTTTGGAATTTATATCATGGTGCAGAAATGTGAAAAAGAAAAAAAAAAAAACAAGATAATCCATTATCACGACAGTTGCAAAATAACAAAATTTGCCCCGTGGGCTCTATAACAGAGCTGTTAATTGTGACCCAGTTTTGTTCAAACTGTGGCGAGATAATAATGCCCAACGACTTCATGAAAATGTCAAACAACAAGAAAGTTATTGTCAAAGTTTTGTTTCTGCAAACAGCAAGCTGATCAAGCTGAGAGGCCACCCATGTGGGGGATGGGTTAGGGAGCCACAGCTACTTTGCATCTGCACCTTGTGTGTGTTTTGCATGGACATTTGCTTTCTCTAAACAAATTATGACCATATTTACACTCTGCTACACAAGGGGTCTTTGTGTCCTGCATTTCAGTTTGTTGGCTGATGTCTGCCTCTAGAGCTTTTTCTTCCCGGCGGTGATTTCTGATTTGTTTAAAAAGAGTTAGGTCACAATTTAGAAGAGTTAGAGTATTGCTAATATCTAAAAATACTCCAATGTATAATTCATTGTCCATATATCCATTTATCTGGAATAGCTGCTGGTGCATTATTAGAGTTAAAATGTTAACGCTAATAATTTTGAGCACAAAACAGCTAATGATTTTCTGTTTTATTCTTTTAAACTTTTTATAAATGTTATAGCCTTTTCAGAATCTTGCAGTCAAGCTGAAGATATACTGTACATTCTCTATGGAATAAGCATAAGGACCGCTCTTTTAGTAATGTTAGCCAGGCTAACTACACTAGCTGCTGAGATAAAACACTAGAGACAGTTTAAAATTTGAACTCTAATATTCCCTTTAGTTTAAAAATAGCGAAACATTATTCTACAGTAACTATTCTTTCACACACAATGTGATGTCACCTCAACTCTAGATCTAAAAAAATAATGATGGTGAGCAAAAATATACACATTTATTGAAATCTCCCCTTTTAGAAGCTAATTATTCCAACCGGACACCAGCCTTAATGAACGGGATTTTACTTTGTGAAGTTTAAATGGTCTTCACCACATAGTGTGCAAACTCGTCTGGGTTTTCAGAGATGTCAAAAAGCATCAACAGCCAGGAGGAAGCTACCGGAGTGTCTGTAAACTTCCCCGTATGACCCCACCTCGTGATAGACACGCCTGCCACACTGTTACATTACCTTCTCCTTGCTCCCTGTCAGGGTGTTTCCACTGTTGAGGGTATTCCATGTTAGCCAGGGCCAGAGTGATCTTCTCATCCAGATGCTTCAGGTCAACATTATCACCTGAACTTCCTCTGAGTTGGGTCTCTATTTCTCTGAACTCTACCAGTCCACAGATCTCCTGGTCAGCTGCCTGCGCCAACAGAGGAAACCTCCTCAAGACTTCCCGAT
The DNA here is from genome assembly GCA_903066825.1 of Alfaro cultratus. Taxonomy (NCBI): domain Eukaryota; kingdom Metazoa; phylum Chordata; class Actinopteri; order Cyprinodontiformes; family Poeciliidae; genus Alfaro; species Alfaro cultratus. The sequence goes on along the minus strand of CAEFZX010014434.1, from coordinate 1,535 downwards.
AGCTCTGAGGGTCAAGCTGGTCCCAGTCCCCCCTAAGGTACTCTGCTGCGTCCTGAGCAGTATCCCTAAAGTATTCGAGGAAAGCTGTACACCCATAAGGGTAAACTCTATTGTTTGTGGAGATGTAGGCTGTGACGGAGACAACTTCCACACAATCATGACCTGTGGTTGAAAAACAAAACAACACGTTACAAAAATGGCAGCCAAAGAGCGAATGAGTGTCACCCAATGATGATTTAGGGAATCACCTGGAACGGTGAAACAAAGAGTCCGCTCGTCACTGCCTCTTTTTGCGGTGGTCACGTGAGTAAGTCTGGAGCCTTCTGCAACAACATAAAACTCGCCATCTTCAGGGACTGCTTCTTGCAGCAATATGCAACCATCAACTTGTCCCTAAGATGAGGAGAAAAAAAACATCCGTTCATTTAAATATATCTCACTAGGCAAAGGTTGGTTTCTTTTATCAACGATTACAAAGGTTATAAAAAGGCTTGCAAGTACTTTTACAAGGTGCCAGAATAAGTGCTAGAATGATTGGTACTTTCCACGTCTGTACAGGGATAACGTTGTGCCGCAAAAGTTCCAGACTTAGCTTTCCAAAGTTCTCTGCCCCTCACAATCATTTTAAGTGGAAGGAATGCAAGACGAAAGAAATTAATGAAAAGAGAGAAAGTGGAGAAGACACAACAAAGGAAAGAATGAAGGACATGATGGAGGAAGAGAGGTACTACACAAGACGGCAGAAAAGGCCCCTGAAGGATCTTTGAGTCTTGAGACAGTGGGATCGTCAACATCAGTGTTTTCAATGCTGAAATTGCAAACGACTGGTTTGATGTAATATTTGCTAGGATATAACATTTCAGGTGACATATTTAATAGCTGACCAGTGGAATGAACAATAACTCCTTCAATGCCCACATTAGGTGAATTTCCTTGGTGTTTGCTGCTCATGAACAATGTCCTAAGAAATATCTGTACCGCAATATTCAGCAAGACTTCCTTAAAATCGTCCTTAATTCATGGTGATTATTCCTCCACAGTGATGTTGAAATTGATGGGTGGGATGCAGAAACCTCCCCTATTTACAGGGAATTGGTGCAGTTGGAGAGCAACACTTGTAGCAGTATATTTGTGATAGAAAAAACCTGCGTCTCAAAAATGCTTAAGACTTTCACATCAAAATCTTGGATTTCTACATCTGCTGCAATCCAGAGAGGTTTGAACAGTCTGAGAGATCCTGGAGACCATATGGCCATCCTAATCCAAATACATTCATCTAAATCACACAATTGCTCAACAAAACTTCATATTGCAATTTAATCATCTTTATCTAGTCGATGGATGAAGAGTTGTTACTTAAGACCAGCCAACAGATGAGTAGGGGTAAGAAAAACAGCCGCCTTACTGTGGGAGCCAAGACTCTGGCTGCCTTTTTTCAATGTGTTGTGTGAGCTAAGTAGAGAGTTGTGTCAGATTAGCTTCATGTCATGGCCTCTTCACTTCTTGTAAGTGATTCTGATTGACTACAGCTGTTG